>JANTOP010002386.1:0-18300 GCA_027564815.1 Symmerus nobilis
CGATTTTGAGTCGATTATTTATTACGTAATACATAAAAAAAAGATATTTTCCCAACCTCCACCTCAACAATTGTATAAAATAATTGTTAATTATGAAACTTTGAACCTCCATGTGTTTTCTGTGGCGAATTGTGACCGGAGATGCGGATCTACTATGATAATCCCAAGTGTGTAAAATCATGGGTGTATCCCGGTCAATCATCAACATAAACACCGAAACGCTCAACCTCTTTTTGTTTTAGCCCTGAAGCAGACACTGATGAAGCTTGAATGGGAAGTTCTCCCGCACGCAGCGTATTCGCCAGACTTGGCCCCATCGAAATACCATTTATTCCGATCGATTCAACATGACCTTGAAGATACACACAAACACATTGCTAAATACGGAGAAGTCGAAAATTTGCTGTGATTTGCTGAATAGATTGCTTCGAAGGACAGGGGATTCAGGACAGAAAAGCGGGAAAAGTCATAGCATGTGTTTACACTTTATGTTATTGAAATAAATGCTTAAAAATCGATAAAATTGGATAACTTTTAATGCAACAAAGGCTAGTAAAAATGTGACTTGAAGCGGAAAGTTCTGGTGTAATTGTTTTTAGTGGCTTACTTTATGTTTTTTGGGGTGCTGAACACGAATCTGAAGTTATCCAGCAAAATTTTTATCGGCAAATATGAGAAAACGCCAAAAAACCATTGCAAATTTTGGTTTTTGGATTATAACTTGCAAATTAAGCTTTTCACGCAAAAGTGGCACAAGACTAAAATAGAGTTGAGAAAATTACCAACAATTCATATTCTAATCATTTTTTTGTACGACATATGGGTTCCGTGCAAAGGGGCGTCTATTTTTCCAAACCTCTATATCTTTATTGCCAAATTTTAACCTCAATTATCTTAAAACTATCATTTTTGAACTATAAAATTCAAAACGCCATAACTTCGCCAATTTAAGACATTTTTAAGCGATTTTTGCGTTCTCTTCAGAATTTGATCCTTTATCCAATGGTATCAAACACTCAAAAACATGAGTTATTTTTTAAAATTTTTCTTTTGTGACGCACAATTTTTTTTCAATTTCATCAATCCATGTTCCACCGTAAACCAGTGTTGATGTGGTGCTACCACACATCCGACAGCATTACACCTAGCCATTTTTTCTTAATACAAAAATATTAAAATGTTGTTGAAGGTATGCCATTTAACATAACAAAAAAATATTTCATTACAGTAATACGGTTCTTCCAAAAAAAATCGTAAACTTACCCTTGTTTTGGATGCTCAGAAGTGATGTCCCCGTTAACGATTAAGAGTTGACTCTTAAGATATATCACTAAAAAACTGGGATAATTGATATAACGGGGTAATGTAAATAAACTTGGATGATTTCGATATTGTTAATAGTCAAACTATTCTTTTAAATTTTAAAAATTAACTAATTTATTAAAAAAAAATTTTACTTCTTACATACTAATTATTCTTAAAGAAAATATGTAAGAAAAGTAAATTTTAAATATTGATTTTAAGAAAATCAATATTAAATTTGACATAATGTTGCAAAAAATATTTTAATTATTTAAGCCAAATTGGCATAAATAATATTAAATTTTTACCAACAACAGGAAATGGTCATCAAATAATTTTTTATTTAATTTAATTTTTAATTGAAGAATTTACAAATTGCCACATGAAGCAATTCTTTTGACTAATAGGTTGACACATGAACAAATGCAATATTATTTGATGACTACATATTTATGATACTATTTATGATTTGGTATATGAATGTGTGTATGAGTAAGCTTTTTGGTTAACAAACTGTATACAGAGTGTCCCAAATAGATATTATCAGCAGGGTAATTATATATTTAATCTTGTACTTCTAATGAATTGAAAGCTGAAGTTTAAGTGTACAGAACATGCTATAGTGTTTGTATTACCCAATGCAGGTGCATTAAGGATCCATACGTCTGCTTAACTATGTAGATATTGACACTGGTCATGTTATTTCCTTTCGAAATGTTCTGCTCCGAACTAACAATTTTGAAATCCAAAATATGTATACAATTTTAGGCTTGGCGGTCAAGATCCTCTAGATTACATAAGCATGTATGTAAATGCTGGTTATCCAGAAAAAAATATACCACCGCATTGGCATTATATTACATTCGGATTAAGCGATTTGCATGGTGACGGTCGGGTACATATGCGTGGTTCTGGCGAATGTAGATCCGGTATGGGTTTCGAGCTATCATTTCGTTTAATAAAAACGGATATAAAGCCGGAAATCTCTGCAGATGGTAAAACTAAACCAGAAGTACCACCCACATGGCCAGCAAATTTACTACAAGATTTGGCTAGATACGTATTTCAAACAGGTAATCGTTTATGTGTCGGCGACCATATACCATGGGGCAAAAGTTTGAATAGTAATTGTCCCACATCGAAAATTCAACATATGCTAATTGCTTCTGATTCACAATTGGAACAATGTGAGACACCATTGGGCACGGTTGATTTCTGTCAAATTGTTGGTGTCACTGAAGAAGAATTGGAACATGCATCCCGGTGGAATGGTAATGGGGTATTGAATTTATTACGCAAAGATATCTCAACAGGTGGAGAATGGCTGGTAACTGATATGGGACGACCGAAGAGTGTTTTTGAATTATTTCCAGAAACTTTACGGCAATTAGAGAGAGATTTGGAAAATGAAGGATCTGATTTGGCTGGCGTTAATGCGGAATTTTCTTTTAAAGAAATTGCTAAGGTAGTATTTTGTGATAGAATTTGCGAGATGATATTGGAAGTTTGTTTTGATTTTAGACTGACATAAAAACTGAGACTGAAAGCGATACGGCGCAACCATTCGTTCCAAAAGAATGTTTTGGTTCGGCAACCATCAAAATCGAACAGAATGAGACAAATATATTACCAGTATTATCATCAAACTATTCTTTAAACGATACATCACAATCAAGTGAATATTCCTCTCATTTCTCAAATGCAAACGTTGTTCATTTGGATGGATTAGAATTAACATTAGCTCCATATGCTGCTAAATTCTTAATGCTTGCCATACGCGATCGTCTACGACACGGTCGTCATTTTACATTTAAAAGTCAGCATTCTGCTATAACCCTTGTTTCGGAAACAGTAACTGGTTGCGTGGTGAAAAAGGATGCTCCTTATGGTGTTATAGGCTATTGGATGCAGGTCGCTTTATTAATACTTACATAAAAACAATTTCAATTATATTTTATATATTCCTGGTTATATAGATTTTAATTTGTGATGAATTAATGCAAAAAATGATGAATGAATTCAAATGTTTATTAACTACCGATAACAGTTCGCAACTACCACGAAAATTATTTGAATGGCCAGAGCATAATCTTCGTATTTTTATCGATAATCCAACAAATGGAGCAATTTAAAATAGTTGAAACTTCTTAATTTTAAGTAATTTTAAGTAACTAAGTTTAAGCAAAAATTTTGACTTTTTATAAGTAATCTCATATATATAATGTATTATCGCCTGAAAGCGACTATTGCTTTACTAAATGAAAATTTAAGTAACAGTGCCTTAGTTT
The DNA here is from genome assembly GCA_027564815.1 of Symmerus nobilis. Taxonomy (NCBI): domain Eukaryota; kingdom Metazoa; phylum Arthropoda; class Insecta; order Diptera; family Mycetophilidae; genus Symmerus; species Symmerus nobilis. The sequence goes on from JANTOP010002386.1 coordinate 3,591, forward strand.
GTATTTAAACAAATATGTATTCCGTTTAGAAAATATTAAACAATTTTTTAATTTTATTAACTATTTAACCAGCAATTCTTTTTTTTGGTATGGTGCTTTCAGATGTTATTTATTATAAAAATTCATCTTTTGCTGGTTATTTTTAAGCCTTAAAATCTACTAGAAAAACGGGTTAAATTTAAAAAAATTGCGATTTTACACTAGATTTGTTGACATAGTTAAAAAAATTGTTTAAATTAATTTTTTTTTAAATATATTTTTGGTATGGATTTTTTTTATATTTTGATTATACAAATTGAATTACCTGCAAATAGAAAAAAATCATTAGGAACGGTCCAGTTGATATTTTTCTCTTATAAAGATTTTAAACGTCTACCAGTTGTGAAAAGTAATTTAACGAGTAAAACGAGTTTGAAGTTTTACACAGATACTTTGCCATCTTAATTGACTATGATGAATACTGATGGTTCAGTAAGTAAATGATAACATGTTCTTTTGTCGTTAATGTTTGTTGAAAATTTGCTAATTAAACTGTTCAAAATTGTTAATTGGATTAGCTTTACAAATAAAAGCTGACTATTAGTGATAATATATGGTCCCTGGATATATTAAATCGACCTTATTCTCGTATATGTAGGTAATACCTATTATGAGGTACATACGAGTCCACATTTACGATTTAATCTGGTTTGATCGCATTATACATCACCATTGACCAGTGAATGTATTTTGTAAGGATTATCTCAATTAGGGATACCTTTATGAGTTGAATAAAATGTCCTTTTACATTTAATTTAAAATTTGCATATAAACTAACGCTGTAAGGAAAGTGCCTTTCTACATATTGGCATACCGACAGAAAATAGATAACACATCTTATTAACTACTGTGTTACCAATGACTTACACGAAATATAATATTGTATTTATTCAGATTAAAAAGTAGATCCCTCGTGGTCATCCCCCAATTATAAGAATCCATATGTTGAAAAGCTTCAACAAGATTTATGTAGATAAGGAAATGAGCATCACGACAATGAGTAATGACATATGAAGCTGTTGTCTCTACTTCCCAATGATAATTAAAAAAATAATAGGAACATCAGAAAACAGAGAATAGATTTGAAATGGAAACCATTTTCAACCATGGTTCAACCAGGTTTCAAATTCGTTTACTCGCGGTGATGGAGAACTACTTGAAATTGAAATAATTATTAGTCACTAAGACTGCGTTTGAAGACTACAAAAACTATACACTATTGCGCATTGCAACAAGATAGATACAGTATTTTTAATATAAATATCTTGAATTAAGAATGGACTAATATGACAAACAAAATTTTTTTTTTTCAGAGTAGATCTTCCGCCAACAATTTAGAGGTAAAGCTTTCTTCAGTTGAAAAGTACATTTAAATTATTGTTTTTATTCATTTTACTCATATCTTGTCGTAATTATCAGGGAATGAAAACACTTTTTTTCAAATGACAATCTACTTAAATGAAATTTCAATATGTATACAAAGGTTCCATAAATTTTGTTGGTCGTTTGGTGTTAAATATATATTGGTTTAGACAAATTCGTGTTACGAATTGGACGAATTATGCTTCTTACCCGGAACTATTCTTGCTCCTATTATACAATTTACCATATTACGAACGTCTCGCCAAAACGAATTGCACAATGAAAATTAAGCATATTGTATATTTATATCCTATTTACACCCTTATTTAAGTTGATGCGGATGAAAAGAGGGTGGTAAATAAAATAAAATAAAATATATAAAATACCGACAAAAAATCATCGTTTACGCTGCGCTTCAATGGAATGCTTTTTATCTTGTTTAATGAATACAAAAATTAAATGGTAAGGGATATTAAATAGATATACTCCTATATTATCTAAATACCTCATAATGCTATAACGTAATAATGGTCCAACACTCCAACCCATCTCGGAAACCCTCCATTCACCCAACAATTTTTGATTTTGTATACTACATTTACATGGATAAGGAAAAAGCTATTGATGTAGTGTTAAAGCAGAATGAAGCTATTCATGGATTTATCGTTCCTGATGGTATTTGAAACGAGTCAAAGGATGACTATAAAATGTTTTCCAAATAAAAAATCTGGCTATGTATATATTTAAGTATTTTTATTAGTAGGTTTATATATACAAAGCAATATACTATTTCATATAGCCAACCTTATATTACACAAAGTGATTGATGTTGTAAAATGAATTAATTTTAAATAACATGCAATAAAAAAAAGAAATATTTTCGCATCATGAAAAATATGTTAACTTTTTAATATTATTTCTTAATGTATGGATAACTAGTGGTATGATGGACATGAAAATGTGGGATTAACCTACCACATATTATCAGTTTATACTGACGATGGAGTTATAATATTAAGATCAATAGAAATTCAGAGATATGCAAATAACGTCGGGTTAGTTAACAGGAAAAATTGCTCAAGTTTCAGCTAATAAATTGATAGTTGAAAAGTAATCTACAAAGAAAGTTAAGTATTTTTTTTAGACTATAGCTGTGTCCTAGATCCTCTCAATTTTATATGCCAATATTAACATAGTGGCTCTATGGAATACGATCTCCTCCCCAAACCTTAAACTCAAATTCCCCTTGTTTTCCGAACTTTTTTCAAAAATTATCATTTTTTATATGAAATAAAGTAGGACCTGAGTAAAATGTCCGAAAACGCTAAAATTCAACTTAATGTATTTTTAAAATTTTCTAATATTGTCAGCCAATACGAAATTCGAAAATTGTTAATAGCAGTTTAGACGTAGTTTCTGTACAAAATGCTCCAATTTTGGAAATACAACATCGTCTAAACAACTTTATAAAGTTTATTCCTTGTTAAAATTCAGCGTATAGGGTAATCGCGTTGGTTACATTTTACAAGATATTTACAATCAAAGTATCCCATTTTAAATGTGAACGCCAATATGCCAATTTCGGAATGCTTATTCCAACTGCCAATAAGTCTCTTTCTATTAACTGGAAACCCATTAGGATAAGGAGTGAGAGTATCGGACCATCTCAAATGATGAAGCGTAAAACGAATAAAATTTTGTTGGTTGGGTCAAGTCGATCGGAATGAACGATATAGTATGGATTTAAAATAAACAAATAACAGACAGATCCAAATTTCCAGAACCGTCCTACTATTTCTAAAGTCCTACGACAATTCCTCTTGCAGTCTTATTGGTGAATCTGCGTGTATAATAATAAGCTGGGCAACATAGCTTGGCGTGAAAGTTGTAGTTTAAACCGAAATTACATTTTTGTATTTTTTTAGCGCATGGGATACGATGAGGATCGCAAAAAGATGGCAAAAATAATCGCAAAAAGCTGGCGTTTTGCAATTTAGCTGAAATTCACTACTCGGGGGTTTTTGAGGTGGCTGAATAAGAATCCATTGTAAAAAAAAAAACAAAATGGCGGATCCAATATGGCGTGTCATTTTTATATAAATAATTTCAACTTAGCTGAAACTCACTACTCGGGGGTTTCTGAGGTCGCTGATTACGAATCCGTAGTCAAACTTAAAAAAATCAAAATAGCGGATCCAATATTGCAGGACATTTTTCTATAAATAATTCAATTTACCTGAAACTCACTTCACTACTCGGGGGTTTTTGAGGTCGCTGAATACGAATCCGAAGTAAAAACTAAGAAAAACATAATGGCGTATCCAATATGGGCAAATTATCAAAATTTGTTTATGGCAATATTAACTATAGCTATAAAAATTAGTTTTCGACGTATCTCCTCAACTTCCTTCCTTTTTTGAAATTAACGTATAAAAGACATGGGGAAAAAACAATATTTTTCTATTTTTTTTATATCTTAATTTATACAAAATATGTTTTAATTTGCTCATTTGTATAGCTTCTAAATATATTCAAGAATAGGTGCGCAAAGTTTTATTATAGAGAGTTGAGGGGCTCCTGAGAAAAAGGTACCGAAAGTTGGAAATGTACATCTTTTCAGTATAGCCAAGGAGCTTAAAGGTTGTTTTTTCTTATTCTTTGTTTTCATTCATTCGTTGCTCGACACACCCTAATTTGCACAGAATTTTGAGACACTTGCCATTATCGCGTTAAAATATCGGAATATCGGAATATGTCGTTCTGTTCAGAAACGAGTTTAAAATTAATAAAAATAAAAAAAGTCTCATACGAATTATTAAGAACTCTTCGAGTTATCAAACCGAACGCACGGAAATATTCCAGCTGCGGAGGTTAAATGAGCTTTGTTTACGTATTAAAAAAAAACGTGTACACATAGGTAAAATTCTTTTAATGTGCTTTAAAGTTAAATACTGGACGAGTATACTGGTAAAAAAATTGGGAAAGTCCAATTTTAAAAAATATTTGTATAAAAAATTATGTAGTTATTCGACACCCTCTATTCAAATTTTTTTAAAGGACATTTGAAATGATACTCAAAAATTTAAATTAGGTAACAAAAGAGCATACCTCCTCCACCTATAGAATCCATGATGTAAACACAAAAAAACTTTTATTTCAAAAATATATTAATTATATTGCACATTTAATTCCTGTTCGTTTAGTTTACACGTGTTGCTGTCACAATAAATGAGTTTTGAATAACGATAGAGATGTTCGTGATCACAACCGCCGAGAGGGGAGTGGGAAATTGTCATATTTCACTGCTTAAATATTAGAAAATTTATCTGATAAAAAAAAGACTACAATAAAGTGGAAGTGGATGTACATTTTACAGATTTGTATCATAGTCGACTTGTTCTAATTTAATAAATTATTAAATTATTTAGAAAAGTCGAAAATTCTTAAATGCTCCCACTCCGCATGTAATTTTTATCGGATCATATTTTACTATATCGGGCCCGTAAGTGTTCAGTCCCGGGCCCGAATTTCCTCTCCACGGCCCTGTTCGTGATAGCACAGCGGGGTTTAAACAAAAGGTAAATAGTATTACCTTATTGACATAAAAATTGTAAGTCATATGTCCAAGTTTAAAAAATGATTTTTACCAGCTTTTTGCGATTTGGCCCCATTGTGCGTCGCCCACTTTGGTTCTGTAGTTTTTCAAAATTTCTGTTTTTTCTATTTATTTATTTTCATTGCTGGATAATGCCGTTCTACGAAGTTAAAGGTAATATAATTGTATGGTTATATTATAAGAATTATAAGTGCTCGGGGAATATCGAAAATATTCGAAAATATGTAGTATTGAAATGCTGCAAAAAAAAATTTTTGGAAAAGCTTCAGAATAATTTGCGTAGAAAGGGTCGGTACGAAATAGACTCAATCGCGCTTTAGAATAAATAATATAATATAATGGCCCTTCATAAAAATAAAATATACATTAGGGTTAGGTTAAAAGCAACCGCGATAGTGAAAATACCGCGAATAAATATGTTAAAATCATACCTCGAAAGCTATAACTCTGGATTGGATGGCCGCATTTTGAAAATTTGACTGCCAAATGACGGATGGAAATATTTCTTCCGTATATCGCACCATGAGACAAGAACTGTCGTAACTTCCAAGAATAATTTTTAGGTTTTGATTGATTGTAATGTATTTTTTAACCCTCTTTTCAGTGGAACTATATGTATGTTCCATATTTACTATATGTATATTCCATATGAATACCATGATAATGTAAGCATTTAATTTAAAGAGCGATAGAAATTTAAAAGGTAGGAATTATTATTACGCCAAAACTGCATATCTATTAGTTTTTTTCGTATCAAATAAGCGATTTTAGTATAGGGTAGACTGGGGAGGTTTGACCCTACGGGAGGTTTGACCCTACGGGAGGTTTGACCATATTGGATTTGCAACAATTTTTATATATTTAAAATTTCTTCAATAATGGTTTTCAAAGTGTTGCTATAAATATAGTTAATTTTCATCATTTGATAATCGAGAGATTTTATTTTAACCGAATTATTGATAAAATAAAAATCGTAAGTAAAATATTGTTAATTTCCAACTTTTATAATCTATTAAGTCAATTTTAAAAAACTATTTCTTAAAGATACATGTCCAATATTACTTGTTCCAGTTTAGAAAATAATTCTAGGAAGCGTATACAAATTTTTCTATTATAACCACTTTTTCTAACATTAGCTTACAAAATGTCCATTTCGGGAGGTTTGACCCTAACAGCTCATTGTAGCGGTTAGAAAATTTTTTGCTGCTATAATGATCATAGTGGCTACGATAAAGATAATGAGTTTGAAGATGGAGAAGAGCTGGAGAAGAGCTAAGGATAATCTCCTTTGACAAGCAAGGAAAGTCATAAATGCATTATTTTTGGGAAATAAATTTCCTTTCAATAATCTCTTTTATCTGCATTCTGTACTACTAAATGAAAACAGGAAGGCCTTATATTGTGCCTAAAGTTCGGGGAAATTAATAACAAAAGAGCCAAAAATATATATTTTTTCGACTGTTTTTTTATTCCGCCAAAACAATTTAAACTATATACCTGTGACAATTAATAAATTTATAATAATAAATAATAATAAATATAATATAATAATGAAATATTAAAATATTACTATTATTGGTATCCAAATAATCGAAATATAATATTAGGGTCAAATCTCCCATAACCATTTTGAAACCGCCCTTAGTATGGGAGGTTTGACCCTACTTTCGTAGCCTCAGTAAACACTTTTTAACCAATAACTTTTTAATTACATTCATTTAAAATTTGCAAAAATTAATAGCATTTTGCGACGTATTTTGCATTTTTCAATGTTTGTTGAAAATTACGCTTGTTTATGCGATATTAGGGTCAAACCTCCCCAGCCTACCCTATACTCGAAGTATACCTATATATCCATTTCTCTGGTCCTAATTACTGGCTTTCATATATAATGTGCTGTGCATATTCTTACATTGGTAGAGGCTGAAATATCTTTATAATATTTATTATCTAGGTTGTACTATGAAGAAATACAAAATACAATGGTTTAATCTCTCTATTCAAACTTTTAAGTTATTTAATAAAACTGTTGTGGTAAGACGAAATACATAATTTGTACAAAATTATAACTAAATTGGTGTTTTATTTGAAACTCATATGTGACCGTTCTTATCTGCTCCAATTGAGATATCTGCACTACAAATAATAGCCTAATGTTATTTGAAAATATATTTATTGTCGCCAATATAATTTCTATTAATGATATTTTATCAATTATTTGGTGTTTCCTACCTTTGCATAGTGCAATCATTTATTCTCAATATTTCATTATTTCACAATTTAGTTTCACTGACATTTTGTTTTTTTGGGCTTGATTTAGCGCGTTTATATTATTCTTATCGACTTCGGCGTAAGTATAGAATACCAAACACTTTTAAAGTTTTTTTTTTTATTTCGAATGAAGTATCTTTATGGTATCACCTAATTTTTATAAAATCACATACATCAACCTCAATAATAATAATAATTAATGAATTCAAATTATAGGTTAAATTGATGCGTTTTATAGATTTATCCAATAATTACACATAAGTAAACAGTTGTTTTTAACTCATTTAGATTTTAAAAATGCGCCCGGAATTCTCCATAAATCACATTATTTAATATTGATCTATATAATTTTTAATATTGATGATATTTCATTTCAATTGATTCGCACATTAAAATTGTGATAAACGTGTAAAAAGAAAAATATATCAATTCAATATCAAGTTCCGAAGTCTTACCTTTGGTGAAAAATACGTCAAATCAATTACGTTTTGAAATGACTATTTTTTAAATTAATTTTTGTTATTTTATTCGATATATGTATCTTATGAAATAAAAAATACGACATAACACATTTCTTTTCTGACGCACAGTTTCCGAGAAATGTGACGTCATAATTTGGCAAAAATTGAAAACATAGCAAGTTTGTAATATTTATGTAGAGTAAAAACTACCTGTCTGATTTAATGATCGAGGTGGTTTTAGAAAGGGAAAATACAGTACATTTTATAAAAAAAAATTGAAGTGTCCGAAAAACTACACTGAAAAAATTTTAATGAAATTATGTTTTTACAAAATTTTGAAAGAACTCCATTTTTAAATTTTTTTTGTGTTTCTATTTTCTCTCATATATTACAATATAAAGTTAAAAAAAAAAATTGGACATGTATTATTTTTTGTTTAATTTATAATGAATTTTATTATTTAGCAATATTTAAATATTTCTTCATTTTTATAATATTTTATTAGTTGAATTAAATTATGTGTACACTGAGGCATTGAAAAAATGAATTGTAAATTTGTAAATGAATTGATATACGCCTGATTGATTTGGCGAATTTTTCACCTTTTTAGTTTCTTTAGTAAATTTTTTTTCTAACGCAGCCTCCGAAAATGTGGCATAGTAAGTTTGCAAAATTTCTAGAAAAGAAACTACCCATCCGATTTTTAAGATCGGGGGTGGCTCTATTCTGTAGGCAGCCAGCAGTGCCACCTTTCCAACAAACCAAAAAAATATTAAGTGAATAGGTTGTGTAGTTTAAAGTGCACCTAAATAATAAAAACGCTATTTTTCAGGAGAAGCAAAATAAGAAATAAATTGCTGCATGAATACGCATGACTTCACAAGTTTATATCATTATTTGAAACACTTCTACTCATGCGAGGGGGTGCGGTTTGCGGTAATCGAATTGAGTCTATATTATTAATCCGAATTTAAAAAATCGATATTTTTCCAATTTTTTGGGAGTGCTTCCCTTAAATTAAGGGCAGTAGGCAGTCGTAAAGTCGATTTTTTCGTTTCATTTTCAAAAGTAGAACTTTTACCGAAAATATTAGAGAATGTGTAAAACAGTTGTCATTTCGCGCAGAACCTCCTGTAATGATTTGTATAAATTCGCGTTCTTGAAGAAGTTTGGATTTTCGATGTTGAATTGGTATATGCGACTTCCCACTTCTCTGATAAATTGATTTTATTGATTCCACCAATAAAAGTGGTGTCGAGATTTCTTTAGTTCGGCGGTGCAGCAATTAGAACATATTTTCTTCCTTGTTTCCTGTATGCGTTTCAATATATGTGATGTTCCATAGGAAAAGGGACATTTTTTCCTATACCAAATTTTTCAGTAGAGCTAAAAATAAGCGTTTGGCCAAATTTGAGCGGTTTTTAAGTTTAGTTTGATAACACTGCCCAGACATGTTCTAAACATTATACAATCAATTTTATTTATTAATTCAGCAATACACAGAAATAAATAGATTTTCCCCAACCTCTACCACCTCAAAGAAACAAGGTCCGTTTCTTATAAGTTTCCACCAAGTATTTTATATGGGGAAGTACGTCCCTTTTAATTTTCGTTTGTCTTGGAACTTGTTTTTTATTAAAAACTATTAAAAATACTTTTAATAAAATTAATGTTATTATTGTTTACAACTAATACAATAAAACGTTTTTTTAAGAGTACCTATACTGATAAGAAATTAGACTTTAGTTTTTGTGTGTTTAGTTTGTATGTAAGCATTAGTAAATATTTTACATACATTTGGAGGTAATTTAATTCGTACCTAAGTAATCAGGGAAAGGGACCTAAACATCCACTATTTCATATGGGGAAGTTAAAATTACAATACATAATTAAAACAATTACAATACATTATAAGAAATTGTAGAATTGTAGTTTTCCAGGACCAATTTTCAGTTTTTTTATTATAACAATAAAACGACGATCGTTAGATTAGTTTTCTTTACTGATTTGAAATCTACACAAAAAAACCTATACGAAATGGCGACGTGCGTTTCTTAACGTTTGTCATACAATATGTTTATAAGAATATTGTAAAAATTGCTAAACTTTGAACCTCGATATCTCAAAATTAGGAATTTTCATACTACAATTTCAAAATGCTATAACTAAGCCAATTTTCTGGTGATTGAGGTATCGTTTTATTGAGAATAATGTACAATTTTAGGAAACCTGGTTCTGGTAAGATAAGGTCCCTTTTCTTATGGAACATCACATATACTTCTGTTTTAAGGTTTTAAGGTTTTAAGGTAGTAAAAATATTTTCTCTAAATATTTTTCAACTGCTTTATAGAACACTACATTACGTATTTCGACTGCTTGAATAATGACTCTCCGAAAATCTACTGTCTTTCTTTTGACACGATTTGATCTTCTTTTACCGTGTGTAAGATTTTCTACTCTACTTCTAGTCTTATTAAAAAGGCCAAGCCAAGATGACAACATTAAAAAAGCTAAGAAATGTTAAGATGAAACAAATCATAGATCTCATCTTATCTTATCTTATCAATGATTTTGAAGGAATCCACAAATGGCATTTAACGTCTTGTTTATTATATGTTTTGCCAACAAGCTGTTTACGACTGTTACCGCCTGTAGTTTATTATATTACATTATAGTATTACAATAAGTAATTAAAAAATAGATAAACTTGAAGAAGTTAAAATTTAAAATGTTTGATAATAATAATTTCAGTCAACTTTCGTTGAAAAACACAACTTATTGTTTCGGAAGAAAAAGCCAAGTTCCCAAGATGAGGACCAGAAAGCCAAAATCTGAGGAAAAAAATCCAAAGATTGATAATACTGGTGTCTAGATATAAGGAATAGAAAAAATGATTTAATTATTTGGTCAAAATTATAAATTTTGAGATAACTATGATTATTAACTAATTATAGCTGTGGATTATGATATTATGGTTAAGGATGCACGTAGTATTTTGCATCAATTTCGGAATTTTGATCAGCCAGATCAAAAAATAAAAACATTATTAAATATAAAATTTATTATAAATTAAACTATTAATTGAATTGTTCATGAATTCGTCAATAATTATTTAAAAGGAGCGAACTGAGAGATTCTGTCTCATCCGCATCGTTTCGGTCCATGACTTCGACTTTTTCCGGAGAGCAGTTCAATTCTTATGAAGAATTAGAAATTGGCTTGATAACTCGATCCCTTCAAAACAATCAGATTTCTACCAGCGTGGATTCTGTTTATTGCTTACTGTGATGTATGTTACTACTCAAGGCAGTAGAATTTTGCATTAACAATTGTCAGAAAAATGTATTCATGTTAAACATTTATAACTTCGCTACTGACAAATTCTCTCTCGATTTCTCTCGTAACCGGTTTTTAATAGTTACTTGGAGTAAAAGGAGGGTGTGAGGTTAAGGCAGATATATGATACACAAAATTTGTATAGAATTGATATGAAAGGGCTGGGGTCTGAATAATACATACTTTTAAGTTTATAAAAAATTTGTTTTTTATAGACGCCGCCGTCGTGGAAATTAGCTATTAAAAAAAACAGAAATTCGGCTCCACTCTTTCTGAAAAATTGGCTAGTTTTAAATTAAAAATTCAAATTTATTTTTAAATACAAAACTATTGACTAGTCCTCTACACTGCCGAAATTTTAAATATCGACTTTTAAAAAAATTTGAGTGAATTTGAAAACAATTTTAAGAAACGCTCTCTTTTTACCCCTTCTTGTTAAAAAAGGGGTTAATGATTGAAATCCAAAAATCTGCCTTAGTAAATGGCTAGAATATTCTTGAATGAACATTTTAAGCATAAATAATTGTAAATCGGATCAGTAGTTTTCTCAAAAAGCGTGGAACCGATTTTGAAATTACCATTTCGAGAAAAATGCGTTTAAAGTTTTCTTTACATTTATTTTGCATACAAAATTGAAAATAAAAATATAATACATATATAACTCCGAAACGAAAAGAAAATTTTCCCTGAAATTGTTTTCAAATTTCTTGAGCCTATGTTATTATGTAGAATAACAAAATGCAAGAAAAAAGAAAAACGATTTTTGGAAATTTGTGAATGAGGCATGTATGCAACTTAAGGGGGGAAATAGGTTTAGGACTATGTTTCTTTGTAGTGATTTTCATGAATTTTTTTAACAAATAAGAAATGTATATAATTTATTGAAACTCTGAGAATATTTTATACATGTATTTAAGTAAATCTTGTAATTTTTTATTGAATTGTTTCGTCGAAAAATACCTAAGATATAAGCTGTCACACATCGTAGGTCACCATAAGGCTTCGCTGTTTTGTGTACATTCTGGAGGCCACAGTTTTCATCTAAAATCAACCGGCTTTCAAATTTATTTTTAAAATATGTCTTTCTTCTATAATCTATATGAACCTAACTTCTCCCCAAAAAATTGAAAATTGCATTCTTTAGATGTGTTTAAACAAAAAGTATTGAATTTTTTGCCATTTTTTATAAGGGTTTTTATAATAAAAAAATACTTTAAACAATGATATTATTCCAAATTTTGGTTCATATATAGAGCGTAATTATATAAAGTAACTGCCAATTTTTGGTTAAAAACTTTTTAAGTAAGAGTGTACAGAAATTAAAAAAGATCGGTTCGAAAAAACCGCGTTTGAAAAAAAGGTGACCGAAAAAAAATTAATTAATTCATTAAATTAATTAATTTAGCAGAAAGGCAGTAATTAATTTATTTAAATACATGTATAAAAAGTTCTCAGATTTTCCAAAAATTATGTTTATTTCTTATTTGTAAAAAAAATTCATGAAAATCACTAAAACAATCGTAATCCTAAACCTATTTCCCCCCTTAATAAAATCACTAGCCAAGAAATAATTATTATATTTTTCCATTACAATTAAAATACTATTTGGATACAAAACAAATTGTTTAAAATTATTTGGCACATCGAAACGAAAATCATAAAAATGATTTTAGAAACAGTTCTATTTTTCAATTTTATTTTGGTTATACAAAATGATTGCGTATAATTCTCATATTGAGAGGATTTGAGAGATTTTTTGTGCACAAAATGCTCCAATTTTGGAAATACAATATAGCATAATCTGCTCTTGATATATGTATTACACAGAAAAATTAAACACAAAACAATTTTTTAGATACGTACTTCCAAAATACTCCAAAATCATTTTTCATTATAATTTTACAAACAAAAACGAAGAAGACTATTTTAATAATATATTTTTAGCGGATGTTATGTTAATGCATTTTCTTTGCGATTTTTCATTTTTGAAAATTTTTCTATTTTCACTCGAAATTTTAGGCATAGGTTGGTGTATAGAAATATCATCAACATTAAAAATTAGACCACATTAGTCCTATTAATTTCCTAGTTAATTTGTATTAATTTCCTAGCTACCAAATATTATATAGTTAAACATTTTAATTATTTTTTTTTCACTTCACTATAATGAAAATCTGTTATTGTTTTATTATTATTTTAATTTAGTTTTTGGTATTAGGTGACTAATGTATCGATGCAAAATGCTTACTGAAATTATAATCCGCACTTACAGTATTTGTATTAAGTCGTTGATGAGAATGAACGGTTGAATTTAAAAATGCACGTTCAGCAACTAATTTAAACATATCAAATTCCTTAAAATTATACGGGAGAGAAGCATTCATAATATTCTATAGTTAAGATTGGATTGGGTTATGTACTTTATTGCCAATGTTGTACAATTGAGACAAATAAAATGTTGATTTCCAGAAATCAGATGAATTAACTCGTTCTCAATTCCAAAAAAATCTATATTATTATAGAGCAGTTTTCTATATAAGAAAGGATTTTTTTTGGAATTTTGTAGATAATTTTTGTGATACATTTTCAAATTCTATTCAATTTATATTGATATTTAAATTCCGAAACAATATTCTGTTTATAGTAAATAGTCGAAGCAAAATAATGAAATAAATTTGAATGAAATTATTATTGATCGAATTAAAATTTATGCTATTTATCGAAACAACACTTTTTTATTTTGATTATTTAAATTTTGATACGATTAAAATATCATCGAGTGAAGTTTATTTATAATAAGGAACCATGATAATCCTTTTGCCTACTGTCCCTTATTTCGTATAATGAAATTTATTTCCTACCTACATTTCCTACCAACTGACATAAGTAATATTATTCTGCTTGAAATTATAATAAAATGCAGAGTTGCTTATTTTTCAGTGCTTATAGAAATATGAGAATCACTTTAAAATTTAGTGACAGGATATACATAAAGTTACCAATTTAAGGAAATAAGGTTTTTATCGACCATCCATAACATGTCAAAATTAGAGATTATTCATTAGTATAACATTTGGAATAAAACTGCGCTCCATAAATATTTTCAAACATAAAAATTTGCTTATAAAAATTCATTGCGTGTGAAGAAAAATTTAAGAAAAAAATGCAACAAAGATAAACTTTTGCACTACGAATTACGAGAGTATTCCATATAAATGTGGTAACATGGTAAAATTCCTCGTTTCCTATTATTACTTCATTAGAATTTTATATTTCACTAAAACAGACTAGGGTGCGGAATCAATGACTGGCCACTAAAAAATAGAATCAGTGGTTGGCCACCAAAATTGAATATTCAAATTTTAGTAAAATTATACATTTTAACGGGTATTTTTTTCTATTTATTAAACTAATTAAATTAGTTTAATAAATAGAAAAAAAAACTTACTTTCCACTATTACACGATTTCACTTTCAATTAAAATCCCACCTCTGGTTTTACTTTCTAGCATCAAAACTAGCCGCAAAAAAGCCAGTATCATAATAGCATTAGTATCAATAATCTTATTTTTGATTCAATTAGTTTAAAGTTTGATTGTTATCTGATGTGAATTAAATATTCAAAA
>JANTOP010002397.1:0-18299 GCA_027564815.1 Symmerus nobilis
GGAATCAGGAGAATACGAAACGAATTTATCCACTTCCATAATTACGATAAATTGAACGAATAAAAATATGTAATTACAATTAATTCCGGTCTCTAGTGATAACAAAACCAATCAGCTTAAGACGTAAAAAGTATAAAATGATAAAATGATATAGAATGATAGAATGATAATTCCACACCTCTATAGTAGCGGGGTTCATTCATAAAATTTAGATGAACTTGTAATGTATGACAGTCCGTTACAATAATTTTTATATAAAATATTTATTTTATAAAGCGAAACTACAATTATAATTAGAACGATCTTAATTCACTCACAGCCGATTTACTATTAATTCTAACTTAAAATTACAAACATAATATTACCTAAATAATGTGATAACAATAACCTCTTATAACAGTTATGATAAATAATATAATTATTAAGAGGTAGGCAACCCAGTACGACTTCAAAACACAGAGGTGGCCAAAATGTCTGAGCCACCACAGTAGTCCCCTTCCAGTGGACAAAAACGACAAGGAAGATTGAAGTTACTTGTAACTTGGTATTTGAGACAGACATTACGTTTTAATGCCAAATGCTGGTTTTAGTCTATCAATTGAGACTACCGTATTTTTACCTTTAATATTTAAGATAAAGCTCTTCCGAACTCTTCGAACCACTGTGTAAGGACCTTCGTACGCCGGAGTGAAACTCGGTTTGACTTTATCGACTCGTACGAAAACGTGCGTACAATTATCTAATGTTTTCGGAATGAATTTTATTTATTTTTCGTTCGATCGTGTCAGGCTGGGTTTTACATCTTGCATGTGACGGCGTAGTTTCCCTATAAAGGTTGAGGTATCCATTGAGCTTGGGTCTAGGGATTCGAAAAGGCATTCACCCGGTATCGTGAGTCCTTGCCCATAAACAAGTTCTGCAGGTGAAAACTGCAGATCCTCACGTATGGACGTTCGGATACCAAGGAGAACGAAAGGGAGCTCTTCACTCCAGTGAATTGTATTTCCCCTTGCTACCAATGAAACCTTCATTTGCCTATGGAACCTTTCCACTAGGCCGTTTGATTGAGGGTGGTACGCCGTCGTTCGGATACGATTTATGCCCAACCAACTGTTTTATTCCTTAAATAGACAAGATTCAAATTGAGCGCCTCGATCCGTAGTGATCGTCGACTCGATACCAAAGCGCGGCACATATTCACAGACAAATGTCTTTGCCACGGTTTAAGTGGATATATCCTTAATGGGGTATGCCTCTGGCCACCTAATAAACCTATCAATTGTGGTCATAATATAGGTGTAGCCTCCAGAAACAGCCAAAGGACCCACTAAGTCCATATGAATATGGTCAAATCGTACCTGAGGAACCTTGATCTGGTCTTGACCGGATTTTGTATGCCTGAAAACTTTGGCTTTCTGACATGAAAGGCAAGACCGTGCCCAGTTGTTAAGATCCAGTATACCAGGGTATGATAAGGAATGCAGTTTTTCGAAAATGGTCCGTCGTATTGTCTCTGGTACGTATGGTCGATTTTTACTTGTGCTTGTTTCGCACCACAAGGCAACCGTAGTCGTAGGAATATTTACCAATTCCATAGTATATTTTGATATAATGCGTTTATTTGTCGTTAAAAGCGTTTGAGTTCGTCGTCCATGTCTTGTAACTCGGCATGCGTCTTATATAGTCATAAGTCAGTTCGAGTGCCGATATTTCCTCATTATTCAATCACGAGAGGACGCGACAACAATTCATTTTCCACTCACGTGTCGACTGTCTACTGGCTTATGAAGTCAAGATGTCTAGTTTGCCTTGTACTCTTTTCCGTTTTTGACAAGATAGCTCTAGTGAGTGGCTTATGATCTGTGAAAACCGTAAATTCTCGACCTTCGACAAAGTACCGGAAGTGTTTAATAGCAAGGTAAATTGCCAAGAGTTCCCGGTCAAATGCTGAGTATGAAAAACGGCAGAGGCTCCCACATCCCGTTCCGAAATTGCTGCAGAGCAGCCACTACAGCATAGTTTGAAGCATCTGTAGTTATATTAAAACTAGCATTACTACAGGGATGGACTAGTAAAACTTCATCGGCGAGTGCAGCTTTTATGGTCCTAAATGCTTCGTTGCAATCCAACGGCCATGTAAAACTACTTCGGGATTTGGGTTTAATTTTAAGTAAATGTGAGAGGTTAACATGGATTGGTGTTAACAGTTCGGCTAGTCGTGGGATGTAACGGAGATAGTAATTCACCATCCCGACGAACTGCTGTATTTGTCGAATTGAAGTAGGAGGGGATAATTTGGAAATTGCTTCTACTCTGTCTGGAGACGGAAGAATCCTTTTTTAGGAAATAGGATGGTTCAAATGGCATTGAGGCGCCAATAATCGCTACATGGGCGCCAGTCGTCGCAGTCCTTCTTTTGAACCAAGTGTAATGGCGAAGAGATCGGAGACGACGACGGCTGACAAATCCCAAGTTCGACCATGTGGTCGAATTTCATTTTAGCGGTCTTATACTTCCCCTGTTCAAACCTTCGCGGTTTACTGACGGGTAGTTGACCATCCGTTGTTATATAGTATAACACTGTATGTTTAACAGGATGGTTGAAATTTGGCGCTTGTGTTAGAGTTGGGAATTCCCAAAGTAGCTCACCATAACCGTTTTGAATTGAAAAATTCATTGGAGTCGCAGTCTTCACATTACCTGTCACAGTAGCAACAGAGAGCGAAGTAACCGAGTCAACGAGACACCTCTCTTGTAAGTTCACCAATAAACCGTACTTCGCCAGGAAATCAGCACCCAATATTGGTCTATCGACTGAAGCAAGGAGGAAGTTATGTGAAAATTTTCGGCGCAATCCCAGATCAATATTCAACAATTTAAAACCGTACGTATGGATTAGAGAACCATTTTTAACCATAATATAATTATTAAGAGGTAGGCAACCCAGTACGACTTCAAAACACAGAGGTGGCCAAAATGTCTCAACCACCACAAACTCCTTGAATGTGACAAACGTCCTACATTATCATTTTCTTCTATCATCAGGGACTTTTCTCACTGTGCTTCAATATAATATAGTATATTGAACCTTTCAAGTCTTTAATCTTAAAACGAATCTAAACTACACCGTCGAACTCTAAAAAATTCTCAGAGAATCAAATTTTAAATTGTACTTATTCCTTACCATTTCACGTACTTTTACCATAAAACACTGATCTTCTTAGTTTTTTTAATCAATATTATTACTATGAACTTCACAAAAATTATAAGTCATAACTTCTAAAATTCAAAATAGCTGTGCCTTTTTAGACCAGATTTTTTTCTATTCGGGAAATGCCTACGCTTAACTTGATCATTTCTAATAGATTTCAAAGGGATTAAGGTACAACAGAAAAAGGGACATAAGGTACAACAGAAAAGATTTTACAAAAAAATAATTATATTTCATTCACAGAAACAGAATTTAAAAAGAAAATACTAACACAGCAGCATGGCTGTGATATGTAAATGGGAAGTAAGCGCATCGTTCGGCGCCCCCCCCCCCTGCCTCAATGTCGCGACATTTATTTTCTTTACTGATTTCAAAAATTTTATTTTGTATGGAGACTTATAAGTACCTGTCACTGCCACAATAATATCACCAGGTGAGCACAGGTGTTCACCAGACTTAGCATCCCATATTGGCTGTCCAACTACAATATAATGAGACATTTCTGGAGTTCCGATCATCGAAAAGTACACCGTACCGGCTGATATTGCTATTTTAACCCTTAAAGTAACACCTACTTCCGTTTCATACTCTCCGTAATTATTTTGTATAGTAATTGCTGTATCAATAGCTTCATGAATTGCATCCTGTATAGATGTAATTGAATTGACTTTGAACAATACAAGAAACGCATCACCGGAAAATTTCAGCACATCACCACCATGTGATAATATCTCTTGTACCATGTTGCCAATATAAAAATTCAGTACTTGGCTTAATTTTGAAGCGCCGCCAGGTCCCGATCGATTAAATTTTTCGGATAAATCAGTGAAACCTATAAGTATTTTAATAGTAAAAGTCGGGTGAAGTATTGTTGAACATTGAAAGGCGTTTATTTTACCCGAAACGTCAGCAAACATTAATGCCGTATCGAATGTGTTCGGTAAATAATTATTTCCCTGATAAATTACCTCATCCGGTACCATTGTCGCCATAGTTTTTGTCTTACTATCTCCAACATTCATGGAATAACCACCAATTGTAGATATTTTCAACCCTCTCTGTATGCCAGTTGATGGTATTGACGCTTTACTTCCTTTCTACAATTTGAACAATTCCAGGATATTATTTTTTTCCTATACGATATTTCAATACACATCCACCCAAACTTACTACTTTTAACCCGACAATTTTTCGATTCTTTGGAAGATTTTCCCGATCTGCTCCGTTAATTGATTTTCTTTTACCTATAGCCGATTTAATTAGTATTGACTTTAATAAAACTAACTGGGTTATAAATTTATTTATTATTACTTTCATTTTTCCGTACTTCAGCCATCTTAGCGGGGTGTCATCAAATTTTAGATGGTCCTAGATGATTTCCTAATTTTATAAAATTAGTAGTTAATTCTATTCTATAAAAATCACACAACTTTGAATTGTAATTACAGATAAGGAGAACTCGAAATTATTGTTTTGAAAATTTATATATTGGGAATATTACTAGATTACTTAGTTTCTAATTTTACAACCTGCGTTTTCCTCTGTAGATTACCAGTATTACCTCTTATTTCTAGGATTGCAGGTATTTCAATTACACAGTTTATGGTATATTTTTTATAATTTGTTCATTAGATAGATAGATAGATAGAACAGATACTACACTTTGATCTTAGCCTTTGTGCTGGCCATGAAGCGCAGAATTTGTGCTAGGGATAAGTTCACGATATCTGTCTGCTCAGTGTGGTGTAGCTCGAAGTATCGCAATCGTCTTGAGTCCAGCCCTACACAATCACAAAGGATGTGTTCGGCCGTCTCCTCTTCCTCTCCACAGATTCTACACACGTTATCCTATGATAAACCCATCTTATGGAGGTGGTTTTTCAGGTTACAGTGTCCAGTCAGTAGCCTTGTTATTTCCCTGGTCTGGTTTCTAGTTAGATTTAGGTACTCTTTCGTTCTATTGGTAGAGTGCGTGGCAATAAATGCCTTTGCATGGGTTTGTCCTGGTGATTGCTCCCAGCACAATTTTTTCCTATTTGCGGCCCATTCTGCTATCATTCTGCTTGCCGTGTATGTTGATATTCCACAGAATGGCTCCGGCCCATCGAAAACTAATCTCGCTCCTAACTTGGCTAGCAGATCGGTCTTTTCGTTGCCTTCAATTCCTGTATGCTCCGGGACCCAAATCAATTCAACATTGGTGAGTTGACTTAGGTCGTCTAGGACATTAAGGCAGCTTTGTACCAGTTTAAAGTCAATTTGGTAGGACTCCAGTGCCTTTAGAGCTGCCTGACTGCCAGAGAAGATTACAATCCTTTTGTTCTTGTATCCCCTACTGATGCTTTCTCGTATACAGAATTCTATAGCGAAGACTTCGGCTTGGAATATAGTGGCATGTTGCCCGAGATTTCTGGCGAACTGAGATTTTGGATTTTTGCCAAATATTCCGACACCGGCACCCTTGTCTGTCTTAGAACCATCTGTATACCAGATTATATCCCCCATAACGAACCTGTTCCAGTTTGACCAGTCTGCTCGGCTAGGGATTCGTATTTTGAAACGTTTTTCAAAATGAAATGCCGTTAGAGTTTTATCACTCGGCATTCCTAAAACTGGGTGTGTCCCAACTATGTCAACGATTTTGGAGTGACCTCTTCGGTAGTTGGGAGGGGGACTCCCACCTCTAGACATTATTCTGTAAACCGCCAACCTAGGCTCCTTTTCCACTGTAATGTCGAGAGGAGACAGATTCAGCAGCACTTCCAAAGCTGCCGTGTGGAGTGCTGCCTCGATGAGTGGAGCTCATCGCCTCTGTGACACTTATGCATGCCTGTCTTTGCATCTTTTCTAGACTTTTTCTTGTCGTTAAGGTGGCACTTTAATGCCACCAGACAATTGATGCATATGTTATCATTGGTCCATGGTTATATATAAATAAAAAAAATAATTAAATCCCGACTGCCATGTGGCCTCCTTATAAGTATGGACCGGTTTATAATAACTTATCGATTGAAATGCTATTCGGCACATTGTGGTCTTATCTTTATTAATGCACATTTATAACTTTACAAAATTATGAGAACTTCGGTTATAACTGCTATTGTTTCATATTATCAATAATGCGAGAATTTTGAAATACTATGTACCTATGCGGTTAATAAAATAAAATAAATTATGAGAATTTTTTTTAAACATGATATTGGTATGTGGATGTTCGGTTAGGCCAAATCATATTTTTTGCTATTTCTAATCCTAACATATATGGTATTTTTCATATGAGGTATTATCTATTACAATAAAATAAGAGTATTATATAGGTGTCGATATAGTTTAGGATGAAAATTATATGTGATTGGTTAGTTACACAATACAAACCTTTCAAATACGAATATACGAAATTCATTCGATATACGGTAAATTAATCCTAGAATACATTCTCTTATTGATGGTATTTTTTATTCGAAATATGTTATGTTCATACTTTACTATTTCAACAGGCTAAAGTATACTCGTTGTATAGAGAAATTATGGGAATATTCATTTATTCAGCGTAGGGGATCGGGAGTTAAGTTTATTTGTCTCCCCATATTTGCTCACATCTTAACATACACTTAATATCTACTTTAACGATAATTACGCAGATGGAAAATCAATTTCACTTACCCTTAATTTAAGATGAGAATTAAAATAAAATAAAATTGTAATAACTAGAAACAAACTAAATATAACTATTGTCCAACTTACCCTATATTTTTTTCTAAATTCATTTTCCAACCAATATAATAAATGATTTATGAATTTCCCTGAATATGAAGGCTTCGTATATTTCCTATTGAGCTAAATTTTTACAGTTAGTATTTATGTGCTCCTTAGTAGACTCATATAACCCGCCACTTCTCATTTATTTTCATTACAAGCACATGGTTAAAGAATGGTGAACCAGTTTTTCCCGTTCTTATTTTTTGTATAACTTTTTGTGTATAGTGATATTAACATTTTCTTGAACCAACTTGATAGTTGATTGCTTTATCTAAAACTATAAATAAAAAAAATATAAAAAAACTGTATAGATGATTTTACATTTGAACTAATTTAGAAATAATTTTCTTTAATATACACTGTATCATAGTAGCCCATTGTTTTTCACTGCCGAACATAGACTCCCCCACCTTCTTAAGATATTCTCTTTATATCGTCTGCCCACCTATATATCGTCTTATTGGAGGTCTTACAAAGCTCCTTTGCCCTTTTCAAAGTCGCAATTTCAATACGTTCTCTCAAAGTTGGCATTTCAATACGTTTTATATCCAAAAACTATCGTTATCAATGTGACCAGCCCAACTCCACTTTAGTTTTGCCAATAGCTATAACAATAATATGCAATATATTTTCCCTACTAATTGGTTTTTATTAATTATAGTATAATTCCCTACTAATTGGTTGGATATTAATTGATGCATGCATGCGTTCGAATCAAACTTGATTTCCCACATTGGGAACGGTTATATTGACTTATTACCCGCTATTTAGAGGCTATCTTGAATTTTATAAAATCCCATTTAAAACTTGTATCAGGTTGCTGTGAAGATCCAAATTAAATTTCCACTAGTATCTTAGGCCCATTGTTTGGATACCCGATACGCTCCTCTAAAGGACCGTTACGCTTTTTAATTGGGTTCTTTAAACGCCAGTTATTCGGGCTTCCTAAAGCTGCCCTATTTCTTGCAATACTAAATTATTTAACTCGCGAAATGGCCTCTATATAATTACTAAATAAAACTACGTGGGCGGAAAAACGGAAAAGTCTTTGGATCAACTTGCAAAGGGCGCTAGTATCACAATATCCATATTGTTTTCTCAACCTAGAACTGTTTCTGAGAAAACTTTCAAATTTTTTTTATTACTATTTACGTATACTCTACAGCAGTCCGAAAAACCCTTGAGAGAATCACCACCCTGTACCGTGAGGAGGACGGGGTGCCAGACTTATCGAAGTAGAATGAAGACAAGGTCTCCAAACAATTAATATCACAACTATTTTTTATAAACTGACGTGGGTAAAAACGTTGATGGCTTTTCGTCTATTTTATTTTTATTTCGTCTACATTTATTGCGAAAGTCTATAATCTCGTGGGATACATATAAATACTACCGGAGCATATAGTTCCTGTTCCATAAGCTTTTTTATATTAAAATCGCTTATAAGGGGTTCGGGAAAATCGCGTAATCTTCAATTTTTTTTGTTGTTTTAATAAATATTAATTATGAAGTGAAATATACTATCGAAAAGTATTAGGGGGTTGCATTGAAAGATAGCCACTTTTATTGGGTTTTAAGCATTTATTTCAATAACAAATGTGTAAAAACATCAATCAAAGTATTTTCTTTCGAAACTATGATTTTTTCCTACTTTTCTGATAGAAGTTGAATGCCGCGACGATAAAAGCTCCTGTCCTTTGAAGCAATCCATTCAGCAACTAATTTTTCGACTTCGTCATCGATCGTCATCGATCGGAACAGATGGTAATCAAATGAGTTCAGGTCTGGGGAATACGCTGGATGCTGGAGAACTTCCCATTCGAGATCCATCAGTGTCTGCTTCACTGCTAAAACAACATGAGGCCAAGCGATATAATGGAGAGGAATCACTTTTCGGCAATTTGATACAATGGATGGTCGTTTTTGCATCAAATTATTATTTAAATGCTCCAATTGTTGACGATAATCGAGAATGCCATCTGTTGACTTAATTTTATTGAGAAGTGTAAAACCTTCAAAATAACATCCATTTCAGCTTTTCTTGAAAACGAAATTTGCAACTGAAGCCATCTATTCGTGGTGGCTAACTTCCGATGCAACCCCCTTACATATTTACTATTATGAAAAAGAAATTTAGTAATGCGGGGAATGGCTCTTCGCTATGAAAGCCTTTTTTCCCTATGCTCATCCCAAACTCGGATTTCGCGTAAATATTGCCAAATTCTGCCAGGAAGTCGTAACAAGAATTCGTTTTTGGTCCACTTTTAGCAAACGCGGCACTCATTGGGCGCGGAGCTTCTTCATACCCAAAATGTCATATATGATATTGAATACATACTCTGCCATACGGCATCTTTGTTTTCTCAGCTAGCTTCCTCAATTTCACTTTGGGGTCGTTCAACATAGTATCATAGATTTTTTTGACGTTTTCTGGTGTACTGACGTCTTTTGGGGGTCCAGATCGTTCAGCGTCATCGGTACTCGTACTGCCACAACGAAAGTCAGAAAACGACTTTTGAATCATCTCCATCGACGGTGCAGAGTCCGGATAATACTTACAGTGCCGCATTAAGCCAACGCGGGGCCTGTAGCAAATGTTATCAAGCCAAGCCAGCCAACCAGGGGCCTGGTTTCATTTGGAATATAAAATAGAATACACTTTTACAAACAAACTTTCTCGATTTAATGTGAGGAAATTTATATATAACACAAGTCAAATCAATTTCTAAAGTAAATGACATTCAATATTCATTAAGTTAAGGTCATTTAGACGATCTCGTCCCATCGTGTTCCTTAACTCATTTTTTGTACACTTTATTGTCAAAAAAGAACGTTCTCCGCTGCAGTTAGTAATCATTAAAGACAAGTAAATGCGTAAGACTATTGCCACATTTGGAAAATACGACTCTGGTCTATAAAATTTCAGTTCCAGAGCCTCATGCTTTTTTTCAATAGCAGCAGCCACATTTGTTTTAAGTAGTTCGGCGATCTGCAAAAGTTCTTCGCCTAGGTTTTCTTCCAAATCGTCTTGGTAAGCACTAACGATATTTGGAGTTATTTTCAAGATCTCTTCTGCTGTAAGAGATTTTAACTGCCGAAGTAATCAAAATACACCAGTCAGTTGATGGTACGCTTCCATGCGTTTAGCTATGGCATACATCAGTGTATTATCACACAGGCATACAGTGTATTATGATAATAAACACCTGCCTATCAAATTTTTCTTTAGGCGTTTGATTTTCAACAGCTTCATTGAGGGTAGTAGAGCCGCTGTTTACACTTTGTTTATACTTTTTAGCGTTCGAAAAATCCAAAATATCATTCCGAGTAAAGATCATCTGAAACCTAGGTAACGTAGGTAACCTGCCTTGCCAAAGCGCGCGGTATATTCTAATTTTGATTTTTTCCTGCCTAGGCGCGGGCCCCGTAGCATTTGCTACTTCTGCTACATGGCTCATCCGGCACTGAATATTTATCTAGCTTGGCTTTCGTCTCGGTTATCGTTTTCTTGCGTAAATAATAGTGTTTAATCAGAACACGAAACTCCGATTTTTCCATTAAAAAAAAACACACAGGCTGGTTGTTTCTCACTGCTGTAATTTGTGAATGCATAAACAAAAATGACTGAAATTTTGACAGACGTCTAATGAAGGATGAAGATTTTTATGAATGGTTCACATTAATGCATACTAACGCCATCCCTTAGGATTATTTCAGACTTTTTGATCCACCTAGTAAAACTATAGTAAATTTGCTGTATATTAAGAATTCATTTCATTGTTTTAAAATGACTGTTTTTGTTGAATCGTGAATGAATGAAAGTGTGAATGTAAGTTACGCAACAGCTTACGAAAAAAATTCACAAGTCATTTAAAGTGTTAACGTTTTAATAAGTGGATTATGGACTAGCTATCTTATCAATTTTTGAAAATTAAAAATTTAATACTACAAGATTGGCCATCATAATGTAAGAAGAACTTGCTATTGTGCAGTTGATTTTCCTGTTCAGATTAATAATATGAAAATCATAGCTTATTATATTGCTTTTTTCGCGGTAGCACTTCTTGCCGTACCTGCTCAATGTGTGTTTTATTTTTGAATATTTAATTTATTACCATCTTTGAATACATAAATTGTTTCTTATATAAATAACAGCAGCTATCCCACCATGGGCGAACGACGTGGGTTTCTTTAATGAGCGTGTCGTTGGGGGCGAAAATGCATCACCACATCAGTCTCCGTATATAGTGTCTATGAGACGAGTATACGACGATGGAAGAAGACCATTCCATTTCTGCGGTGGTGTTATAATAACTCCAGAATATGTAGCCACTGCGGCACATTGTTTACTTGTCTTACCATTGCCACAAGGACAAAATCCTGCTGTTGCCGCTGGCCGCTATGATTTGTCGGGTGAAGAGGAAACAGAACAAGTTCGACCAATTGAACATTTTTGGATACATGAAAATTATGTAGGAGGTGTTGCTCCCCACGACATTGGTCTAATTCATTTGATGGAAGCATTTGAAATCAATTCAGCAGTATCACCCATAAAATTACCAGAACAAAACTTTGTTCATTTCGGCCTTGTTAGATTGTTTGGTTGGGGAGTGTATGACGCTCTTGCGCAAGTAACTCCTTACATATTACAAACTGTTTTTAAACCAGTTGTACCTCATTTTGCGTGTGAAGCTGTAGTTGGAGGCCCTGGTGCTACTCCATTATCGGAGTTTGCCAACATATGTACTGGGCCAATAGCAGGAGATATTTCAGCTTGTAGTGGAGACTCTGGTGGACCATTAGTGCAAGAAATTGGAGATGGCGTTGTCGAGTTGGTTGGAATAACATCATGGATATTTGTTCCTTGTGGTTTTTATGGATTACCAAGCATGTATGTTCGTGTATCAAGCTATGTGGATTGGCTGGAAGAAAAAGTAAATGTTGTTCATTGACCTTTTATTTGATGTTTAATCTTTTATTACTTTACTAAATATTTCAGATGGCGATTGAAATAGAATAAAATGTTATTCTCTCAAATAATGGAATTGGGATATACATAGAAATTGTTTCAATTGCAGCCGTCGTATTTATTTAGTGATTTTCAGTCTTTTTATAATAAATAATCTTAAGATTACTAATAAACTTGATTTTAAGCAAACATACAATTCAAACTTGTAAGTTAATCTATTGGTGATTATAATATTTAGTAATAAAGTTTATCTTATCAAGAAATGAGGCAATATATATAAAAGGCACATTGTTTTACAGTATCTTTAGTGTATTACACTACAGTAATATAATTTATTAATTTAAGGGGTTAGGTGTATTTGAAGGCTCAAAAGAAGCACATTTTTACTAATTTTTTTCTATTATATGAAATGAAATATTTTATTTTTTCAATTCAGATAATCAAAGATACATATTTAACAAGTACTTTGTGAAATTTTTATTTGAAAATTTTAAAAATTCAGCCATTGGGACCCCGTTTCCTGGGACCCCTCATAAAAAAGTTCTCTTGCCGTTCTCCCGATAACTCATGACAGATTCATCTAAAATTAAAAAACCAAAGATTTTCTGTTAGTATATGTGTTTAGCTCGTGCTTGAATTTGAATGTTTGGCGGAATCAAACACAATATCCCATGTTTTT
This sequence comes from Symmerus nobilis, assembly GCA_027564815.1. Classification (NCBI taxonomy): domain Eukaryota; kingdom Metazoa; phylum Arthropoda; class Insecta; order Diptera; family Mycetophilidae; genus Symmerus; species Symmerus nobilis. The sequence continues at coordinate 12,619 of JANTOP010002397.1, forward strand.
TGGTACAATTTGCACCACATCTTATCTTGTAATATTAATTGGGATAAACAAAAACAAAAATCCTTCGTTTAAGCCAGGGCTGTGGAGTCAGAGTCGGAGTCGGAGTCATAAATATTTGTGACGACTCCGACTCCGGCAACTTTTTTTTTCACAAGAACAGCCATAACTTCAAATGGAGGTAGGAGATATTAATAAAGTTTTGTACAAAATGCCGATTTTTAATACCGTGATATTTATGAAGGCTCAGCTGGGGTGGAAGTATGTTCGAGTCGTGTCGAGTCGAGTCGATTAAAAACACATTCCTCAGATAAAAATATGTATGAATTTCTATCGCTATCGACTAAAAAACTACCAGTGCTGTAATCTTTCGAACAGCTTTGTACCAATACCAATTTTAAAATTGATTTTAAATCCTACATACAGTGATTTTCGAGAAGATCTGAAAATGTCAGTTTATTTGGAGCTGCGCTGAAAAGTAACAGATAAAATGCAGAATAAGGATAATAACACTAGTTTACATCAAAAAGGATTTGGGTTCTCATAGAATTTTTTTGATGTATTTTGGGGCGTGGATTCCAAAAATGCCAATCATTATTTTTTCTTAAGAATCGTTTTCGAGATATCCTCAAAAAACACGTTTTTTGGTACTCTTTCAGTTATTTGATCATATCTCCAAAAATGAGAACCCAGATCCCGAGATGAAGCTGAAATCTCTAAACAAGTGTAATAGGCAATCATATGATTTTCGGTATATGCGAGCGAGCAATCACATATATGATTTTTAAATTTAATGAGGAAAGAGAATTTAAGGAGGGAGATACATTTACAACCATTTTACAAATCTTTTCTCATGAATAACATCTAAAGAATATGTCACCAAAGTTTTATAATTAAATTAAAGATATATCTCAAGTTATGACCCATGAATATGACACCTCTCTTTACAATTTGTACTGTTAGTTCAAACTTTTCTCGCGTTTTTCTCAAAACTATTTTTTTCAAATTGTTCGACGCGACAACTCCAAAAGTTTTTCATCAATCCCAATGAAATTTTGCACATTTATTTTCTATAAAACCTTAATGAACCTCAAAGTTTTGAAAAATCTGTTAAAAAAATAATTTTTTTGCACAAAAAAAAACAATTGAAAATGTAGTCCAAAAGCCGAGGTTTTTTTAAAAAGTGTCTGAATTCGCGAATTTTCAACTTTTTTTAGTTTCATATTCAAACTTTGGTGGTTTTTGATTTATAATGTTTTTTAATTTACATGTCTTGGAGGCTGCCGAAGTTCAGCCCACCGCTAAATCCGCAGCTGACGTACACCACACTTCATTAAAATATCATATTAACCGTATATATAAAAATTAGCCTTGGTGGAATGACCAACCAAAATGTGTCGCCGACTCCCGGACAACAGTTTTTGTAAAAATATGGAGATTTGCGTCCTGTTCCAACGTTGATAACTCATAAACGGCTCATTCGATTTTCTTGTACGTTATATCAAATGAACGATATTGAACGGAGCATTTCGGAACTATTGTTAAAAAAATTTGACAAAAAAAATTTCTTAACAAAATAGTCGGTTTTTTAAGTTTTTTCAATTTTTCACCTTCCCAAAAAAAATTTTTCTTCCAAAGCTCTCACCTCAATGCATATCATATCAAAAATTTAGCCTGGCATACCAGGTGGTTTTTGAGATATAATATTTATAAATTTTTCATGTCTTGGAGGCTGCCGAAACCCAACCCACCCATGGTGCCGCAGCTGACGTTCACGAGGCTTCTCTACAACATCATATTAACCATATAAATAAAATCCAGCTATGGTGGAATTGGTTATCAAAATGTGTTGCTGGCTCCCGGACTAATAGGCCAAAATTAGGTAATCGAAATGTATAATGTAATAATGTAACTAATGTAACTAAATATACCCCCTTAATCTTCGAGAATGATTAAAAATAAATCATGCCACGAGTGTGGGCGATTTCCTCTTATTTATACATCATCAAATAATAATAGTTCGATTTTAATATCTACTGGAGAATAATCATTACGTTGAATAAATACTATAAAATGATGAATTTCGTAGGCTGTCGGTAACACAGCAATAGTAAAAAAAAAGAAATCAGTTAAATGTCTAGGAATTTCTGAAGAGTCGGAGTTGGAGTCGGAGTCGGAGTCGGAGTCGGAGTCGCCCCTTTCAAATTTCCGGAGTCGGAGTTACATCTATTTCGTTATGACTCCACAGCCCTGGTTGAAGCACTAGATAATGTTATTTTGAAGAAGTGTGTAAAATTTGAACAAGATCCGTTCATAACTTTTCGAGAAATTTTGACACCGATTTTAAAAACACAGTTTCGAGATAATCGCGTTTGAAGATTCAAAAGTGAGTTCACGGTATACGGTGGCGGTAAACGGTGCCCTTAACTGTGCGATAACTCCGTAAATATTTAATATTTCGATTCATCCTTTTTCCAGTATATTCTCAATATATTATACTTTCAAAATATGTGGCTAAAAAAAATCGATTTTTGGAAATTATGAAACCCACATAAGCCCTTAAAGTCAAAGCATATGCATATGATGCATAAATGAACATTTGTTTAAAATTGGGAAATTTCATACTCATTCAAAATTTCCATTAAACGGATGTCAAAGGCCATTTTTCCATAAATCTACTTTAATGTACGATATTTATTTTTATTTACTTTCGAACAAATCTACGCTAAAAAGTTTGCTTTAGAATACATGTTTAGGACGGCTGAGAGGCCTGCTATAAATTGTATAAAAATTTGTGATATCGGTGTTGTTCACTTAATGCACACCCTATTTTAGTGAATAACACTTAGATCACCTAGATCTCTTTCTATGCGATTTATAGCATGCCCATCCACTCCATATGATACAGGTCTAACGGTATCTTTATTAAAGTCTTTAAGGACTTAAATTTTCAGAATTTATTGAATTTTAAATTAATAACCAATTTTAAACCGTGCGCGCTCGCCATGCTTAAAAAGTTTGCCATAGAACTATCAATCAACCATATTTTTCTTCAATCAGTCACAATATGTTATCCAAGCTGACAATTCACATCGTAGGAAATGCTAGAAGAGATATTAAGGTACACTAAGGCTGGGTTTACTATGGATGCATGTCCTGACGAAAATGTGTTCTGACGAGTTCTGACGAATTCGTCCGAACAAACAAACGCGTGTTTTCCAATGCGAGTGTTTATACTGGCAGCGACGAAGACGTCAGAACATGCACGACGTCGTCAGAACCATTTGAACGTTCAAACAAATTTGATTTTTTCGTGCGACCTGCGTCTGTTTTGGGTGTTTTCGTGTGTTGATTTTCATTTTATTGTAATGTCAAAACAATAACAATACATTTAATAAATCAAAAAACGCTCACAGTGTAACCGGTTTGTTCTGACGAGGAATTCGTCTAAACTCATCAGAACCCCCATTCGTCAGAACACGCATCCATAATAAACCTAGCCTAACGTATCTTATTTTTTTAAGTAAAATACCCATAGGGGCATAACGAGGTAAAATTCACACAAGCTTGTTGGCTATCTTATCAAATTGCTTACCCTACACTTTAAATTTAATCTTATAAAATTCATCTTATAAATGTAAAAAATGCTTGCTATTTTACAGTTGATTATATTACACGGACAGTATTATTCATTATGAAAATAATCATTTATTATATTGCGTGTTTCTCGGTTGTATTAGCTACAACTGCCCAACGTTTGTTAAATATTTATTTTATAGAATTGATTATATAAATAATATTATCTTCCTCTTGTAGAGGCTACACCACCATGGACGATGAGTATGGATTTCATAAATGAGCGCGTCGTCGGAGGCGAAAATGCATCTCCACATCAGTCTCCGTATATAGTATCAATGAGACGAGTTTACGACGATGGAAGAAGACCATTCCATTTCTGCGGTGGTGTTATAATAGCTCCACAATATGTAACCACTGCGGCACATTGTTTACTTGTCTTACCATTACCGGAAGGGCAAAATCCTGCTGTTGCCGCTGGTCGCTATGATCTGTCGGGTGAAGAGGAAACTGAACAAGTTCGACCCATTGAACATTATTATGTGCATGAGAATTATGCAGGAGGTGTAGCTCCTCACGATATTGGTCTAATTCATTTGATGGAAGCATTTGAAATCAATTCAGCAGTATTACCCATAAAATTACCAGAACAAAACTTTGTTCATTACGGCCATGTTAGATTGTTTGGTTGGGGAGTATATGATGTTTTTCAACAATTAACTCCTTACATATTACAAACTGTGTTTAAACCAGTTGTGCCTCATTTTGCTTGTGAAGCTGTAGTTGGAGGCCCTGGTGCTACTCCATTATCAGAGTTTGCCAATGTATGTACTGGACCAATAGCAGGTGAGATTTCAGCCTGTAGTGGAGACTCTGGTGGCCCAATAGTGCAAGAAATTGGAGATGGTGAAGTAGAGTTGGTTGGGTTAGCATCATGGGCATTTTTCCCTTGTGGGTTTTTTGGCTTGCCAAGCATGTACGTACGTGTAGCTAGTTATGTCGACTGGCTGGAAGAGAAAGTAATTAAGGAAATTTATGTGTATAATACTTCATCTTAACATTAAATGTCTCTTTTTATTGATAATTTGCAGATGGAGGATGGATGGGAATAAAGGATATCTCAATATGTCAAATGATATTACTATGCGAAGTAAAGTATATTAGTATTCAATCATGATACAACAGTTTTAAATTCATAAATGATACATCGTGGATACTATATGGATTAAAATTGAATACGTAAAAATATTTTACAAAGTGTACTACCCGCTAAAAACAGGTTAAGCAATAAAATAATGTATTATTCGTATTACTACATCATTTGAATCTAATCTAGTTTTAAAAAAATGATATCAAATGTAGACGATCAAGTCTAAGATTATATGTTATTAATAATTATGTAATTTCCGATTTTTTTGGTGGTTATTTAGGTTTTACAGTAGGAATATTTTTACAGATGATGCAATTGATTGATTGGTTCTATTGAACGTATGCTTTTAATAGGCACTACATTTATAGTCATTTTCAGATAGCTTTTATCACGGTTGCATAATAAAAAATTTTATGATAACAAGTAAATCGGGCGTTAAATTTAATAAGCTTCTAAATTTTTTATTGCTATTCCTTAATCTGAAGACTCAATTGCTTGAAATTTTACATTACAAAAATAAACTTTTATCTTATCACCAATTTCTGTACATGCATGTACACTATTATGTATGCATGATGACGAAATTTAGTATAGAAATAGTTGACTGAACGCCTCCTGAACTGGCGTACGTTTCCTTAAGATTCTTCCGCCTTGTTATTTTATTTAAATTTAATACATCATCATGATCACCACTATTTGAATGATTATTTAACTTGATTTCATAAAAATAATTATTTAAAATAGTTTTTTAACTTTTCCCTCCCTTGTGTTCAAGACATAATTTATAAATTGAATGAAAAATATCGTCAAACAAATTTTTCGTTCTACGAAGATCAGTTTCATTTATAATTGATCTTATCTGACTCATAAGGGGTCCGCCAGATCGGGTGATTTTAGATTCGATCGAAACTTTGGGAAATGGAAGAAAACTAATAGAGATTTCTTGCCTGCAAGCCAT
>JANTOP010002408.1:0-18295 GCA_027564815.1 Symmerus nobilis
CATGTACGATTACGTATACCCACAAAAATTCTCAACCGAATTCTTTAATTTGACCAAAATATAGCTATTTGAAGAAAACATAATATAACATAATATAACCGCGTAAGTTCATGTATCGGAATAAATTTATAAAACTTTAAATCGCTCTTCTGAAAAATTGCAATAAACGACTTAAGCGGTTAATGCTTGGAGCCACAGATATGTCAATACCAAACGCACATAACATAATACATGAATACGGGGTGAGACGGTAATATTTTAAAAGCCTTCAGACAAATAATATTTTCACAGTAAATGGAAATTATATACCAAACAAGCGCTTCATTTTTTCTAAAGCGCAGGTTAAATGAGAATATAAATAAAGCTCGCTCAAAAGCGCCACCACACTTCCCATCACATTTTTCATGCAACAGTTCTGTCCGATACATGGTATTAACATATCAATTATATTTGTTAATGGTTTGAGGTTAGGTTGCCTAATATGACGTTTCGATTAGTTAAAGTAAATTTCCCATTGTGTCCAGGACAGATGTTGATTAAGTTCAAAAAGAGTTGAATAAGTTCCAGATAATTTAATTGTGCGCCCACTATAAACCAGTATTTCTAAAACAGTTCTATAATTATTATTTGGGGTACCTTGGATACCCCCCTTCGGACAGGCTATGTTAAAGGAATTTTTCACTTTCTATTCAAAATTATTATTATGTCACTTGTTGTACTAATATATCTGCAATAGGAATATGTAGGAATAAGTACGAATATAAAACATTTAATCGATTAAATTATTACGATTTTAAAAACTTTATTATGTTTTAGAGAAAATAAAACAATATATAATTTATACAATATTCATTTAAATAAATTAAATTTGATCTCATATATTTTTTTTTTGGTTGCAAATAAAAGCCTTGATCTCTATCCCATTTTTAAATTTTGTTTAATTTAAATAATGGTTTTCCCACATTTTCTTAATATCTCTTAGCTTTTGAATATATTTTTTTTTTTTATTACCATTTTTATTTATTTTTTATTACAAATCGGTAATATTTTTATAGATTAGATATTGGTGACAAGAGAAAAAATTTTAATTTACCAATTATTTTTACTTCTTTTCTGTGTTGGAGAAATATTTGAAAGTTTTATACATTCGAATATTAAAAACTATATTTATTAAATAGTTTCAATATTGTTTAAATACTATTTTACATCAAACAGTTGAATCTTCTATAACATGTATATATGGACAATGACACGCTTTAATATTTTCTTTAATTAACAAAGAGTTGTAATTTAATTTCAGAGAACGTACGGAAAAATAAAAATATTTTACCCGCTTTTGTGAACAAATTGCATTGTTGCCGGTTCGATTTAATAATTCATTAGCATAATTTTTATTGATTGGTAAATAGAAAAAAATAACTAAAGCGTCTCATTTCTTAAGTATATTAGATTATTATTATATAATATTAAATATTAAATGAGATTTGTCACATTAAAATTATAATTATATTTTTTATAAGATTTTATTAAATATATTTTTGGAATTTTATTTATTTAATTCATAATAATTAAGTAAGTTATTTATTTTCTTTTGGTTTGTACGATTCTTTAATTTTAAATATTTTTGCGACTTCTTAATGTATATTTCACCATTTTGTAATACACATTTTCAATATAAAATTTCCAATATATAGTTTTTTAATTTTTAATTCAATTTTGTCCATCATTCGAGCAAAATTATATATAATTATAATTTATAATTAATTTCTATTCAAATTTTATGGTTATAAAATGTTATTAAAATTGATCAAAATAAAAATTAATTATTTTTATTTTCAAAACCATGGAATCAGATAGGCCTTAATATTTACCTAATATTTTTAATTTATTTACAATATAATGTTAAATTTATTTAATTCCTAAACGTTTTTATTTTGATAATTTAAATTTTGTAGTGTATTTTTTTTTGAAACTAAGCCTAAATTTAAAACATATAAAACAATGATAATTTCTATAATATTTTTTTTATCTAAAATTTACCTATAATTTTTATTTTCATTTATCTTTTTTTTTAATATAATACATTAACTTTTACAAAATATTTTATAAAAAAATAACTTTTAAAATTTAAATTTTTGATCTTCTAGGTTTATAAATAGATTTTTTGGTAGGTGGAATAGAGACAAATTATTTGGCAAAGGCCTATCTGATATTATAGTTTTAATTTGTTATTTTAAATATTTATTAACGATTGAAATGATCTTTTTATTTAATTCCCAATTAAACAATTGAATAAATTGTTTCCTTACATTTTTTTAACATAACAATTTTTCATAGTTTATTTTTTTGGTTCATTCTCTTATGTTCTAAAATGTAATTATCATATTAAAAATCCTTACATTTAATTTACAACTATTTCATGCTCTCTCTAAACATTTTTTTTTGTAATAAATAAAAATTAATGATGGAATTTTCTTTTCAAAATATTTATCAAACCTTGACATTTTAACAATTTTATTTTAAAGGGTAATGTAATTAATAAATTATATTTGATTAATTTATGAAGTCGCCTTAGTTCCTTGTATGGTTATTTTTGCCAACTATGTTCTTTCTTGCCTTATTTTATATATTAAAATTAATAGTATTCTGTCTGAAATTATATGGTTATGAATTCAATAGCGTACGAAAAATAAAAAAATGCAAAGAATCTTACTTTTTGCAAATAATGTATTATTAGTATGAATAATTGCTACTAACTATATTTTAATACATCTCATATGTCCCGACTCCACATCTAGTTTTAGTTGAGTAATTTATAAAGTTACTTTCTATACTTCGTATAGAAAGGAGACTTCCTTCGTTAGATGTCACGGGATCGCCATCTTAATATTTGCTATATCACGTACGCTACTGAATAATTTAAAATAGAATAGGAATTTTGGACATGCTATGCTCAGTTAATTTAAATATGAGTTCTAGCATAGTTGACCAGAAACTCATCTATTGCAAAATTTCAATTTCAAAACATTATCATATTAAAATTTCATACTATCGAAAATGATTGTAAAATCCAAATGTAACCATTCTGAACATATTACATGAGTTTTAAGAATTAATTTTTAGCGAGGATGTAATTTAGTGACTCCATGAAAATTATTATTCTATTGAATTATTATTTATGTCTATTTAAGCGTGTCATTGTATTTTATACATATTTTTAATATAAAGTAAATTAAAATTAACAGATAACAATTAAAAGTTTTAATTACAGTAGAAATCAATTAACTTAAATTGATAATAATCGATATTAGGTCAAATAGTGGGTGAAAAATAAAATAAAATGAGACAACTAAATCGTAAACTCATAATTAAACTACCTGGCTATCCTGTACTTTTGTATTTTTGATGCTTATTTTGTTCTTATTGTTAAACAAATAACTGAAATGAAATGTTTAACTAGTAATTTAATTAATTTTAATTTAAAAATAAGAAAACTTAACCATGAATTATTGTTCAGATTGAAAACAAGTAACCTCGTAATAATTAATTAAGATTTTCAAAAATTATTTAACATAAATAAATAAATTGTCTGGTTTATCAATTAATATTTTAACAAATTGAAAAGCAGCAATATTAATTAAATTTATATGGCTCTCTGAAAATATATAAAAAACACATATTATTTTGAAATTAAGATGAATGATTGAAATAAGATGCTATTTATCTGTTACTACTTTGTTTTTAAAAGAATTAAGATCAATTTTCTTATTATTTTATTATTCGATATAAATTGGTACAATATAGTGTTTTCTATTAATTAATAAAAAAATATTATAAAATTAAAATTACTTAATTTTAAGATGGTTTGATAATGATAGCTATGTCAAGTGATTAAATTTGTTAAAATAATTCCATGTACCTTAATTTTTAATTACAATTTGTAATAAAAAGTTTTATTAATGCAATTGAATGTAAGCAATTTTGGGAGGAAATGAATCATTTTAATCTCTTATTTGTATTATTTAATTAGATTACAATAACGGTATACATATTTAAATATTTTATATTTTTATCCCATTTCTTTATAATGTAAGTTCATTGGGTGCTACTATTCCACTTTTAATTAATTCAAAACATTTATTCGGTTTTTGAATTTATTCAAATTAAAATTTGTATTTTGAACCAAACAATAAAACAATGGATCGCATGTAAATAGTCAATTGCTTTGGTGGGGCGAGAAGTCTATTTAGGGCCCATTATTTTTTGTATTATATTTTATATTTTTTTTTTTGTAAAAAAATTAATTTTTCTTGAAGGCACTTTTGATCGGACGTGGTGGCCCAAGTGTTAATTTTTTTGGTTGTGAATGATTTTTGTGTCTGCCAAAAGTTTTGTAATTTTCCTGTAAATATTTGATTTGCTTTATTGTTTTTTTTTCTGTATTTTTTTTTTGTTGCCTTCATTTACTATTGCTGAACGGATTTGGGTGTGTTTGGTTTGTTTTTATTCTTTCGAAAAAAATCTGGCTATTTCAGTTTTGAGAGCAATTGGCTATTTGCATGAACACATCTCAACTTAATGATTGGTTTCGTTGCATTACTATTGCTGTTTGTGGATATTGAAGAACGTGTTAAACTAAGTCTCTTACTTTAATTAGCATTGAAAATATTATTTAATTGAATGTTAATTGATCAATTAATTTTTCATTAAGTAATAAATCTGAGATGACTTCGATTGAATTTAGTCTACATTTGCTTTCTCCAAAATAATATTTATTGTTCAAGATGACAGGACAAAATACGAATCTGATAATAACTCTATTACTCATAATCGAAAGGTTCATATTCGACTAATAGGTAGAAGGCGCTGAGCACACCTGCAGTGAAATTCTATAAGGCGAACGCCAACGAATTTGACTGTCGAACGATCAAAATCGTGTTCTAGTAGCATAGAATTTCACTGCTGAAATATCTACAAAATCTTAACCAATTTTTATTGCTATAAATTGCTAACTCAAATTATTTTATTTAATAATTTTGAACCATTTTCCTAATTTTTTTAACCAATTTTTGATCGAATTATTGAGAGGGAGAGGTCCAAAAAAAGTCTTGAAATTCGGTATGCGGTTCACCTATTTTTGGTTTCTTCCGATCGGTGATAGATATTTGCTACTTGAAGTCTTACTTTCTAAGATCTATACTCTCCATCGAAGTGGAGGTACCGTATCGGATAAGAATTTTTACGCTTTAATTTATTTTCCATCCTAATAATTTAAAATGAATGAAATTGAAGATTTTCCGAAAAAGTTTTACGAGAGTTCCGAAAGCTCATCAAAGGCTTTTAATTAAAATATAATTTTATTCATTATCAAATTTATGTTAACTCTCTCTCAGTTAATAAACTTAAATAAAATTGGACTACTTCCTTAAAAAGCTCAGTGGAAAATTAACATCTCCACGAAAGCTTTAATGAATTGAATTGAATAATCATTCATTGTCTTTGTTTGCCCTTTTTGAAAAAATGTATCTACCGGCTTGAAATTTTGCATAAATATACCTATACTTTGAATAAGCGTTCTACATCTTTTTTCGGAAAATTTGAAATTTTGTGAAGGGAACGATATCTGGATAGAAAATTTGGTTTAAAACGTAAAAAACTAAGATCGAAACTTACATCGTACAATGGATTGAGAAAGTTTTTAGCGAAAATTTCAAATTTTATTCTAAATGTAATGAATCGAATAAAAATTGGATTCCAAATTATATAAAATAAGATTTAAATTTTAAGCTTTCAATGAGCTTTCGAAACTTTTAGAGCTTTATTTTGAAAAAATTGAAATATCGTTGAAGGGCCGGTATCTGAATGGAAAATAGATTTTTAAACGTAAAAAATTAACTTCAAAACTTAGAGCTTTCGTTGCGCTTTTAATAATTTAGATAAGCTCTCTCCGAAAGTTCCTTATTTCATTTAAATTTAATGAAAAGGATAAAAATCTGATTTCAAATTATATAAAATTACATTTTATCTTTAAACTCGTAAAAATTAAATGAGCTTTCGAGATTTTTTAAGTTTTTTTTGGAAATATTTTTAATTTTCGTTAAAGGCTCGTTATTTGAATAGAACAGAGAATTTGAAACGTAATTATAAGGTTAGAAAAATAAAGCTTACGGGGAGCTTTTAAGATTTTACAGTGTTTTTGTACCAAAAGTTTAGTTTTGATATTTTTGAATTTTTCATCAACTAATTTACAAACTTCCTGCATCTTATTTGTCTGGATCCGAAGAGAATTATCGGGAAATCCCGAATAAATATCGCAATGTCCGATATTCAAATAACTCTACGGGTCTTTACGAATTTTTGATTTTTCTGAGACAAATTTCAACTAACAATAATATTTATTATTTCTATATTTACCTAGCTGTGAAAGCAACGTTCTGCGTTTTTACTTTTTTTTCTGGCCGAAGAAACTATTCGGTATGCACTCTAGTAATAGTACTGAGTAATGTTCTCTTGAATAACGGCAATACGCGTATGATAAAAGCTGTAACATTTTGTTAAGGGGTCATAAAATTCTGCACATCTTACGCCTGCGTACCACGCGCTACTTTATAAAATTTACTGACTTTCAACAATTATCGAATTAAAGGAGAATTAAATTTCAAATTCTTTGCTTTGCATTCCGAATTTCTATCCATTGACAGGGAACCAACAGGTACTAACTAATAGTTCCCTATCAAATTATATACATAAATTCGGAATGCAAAGCAGAGAATTTGAAATTCTCATGTCTTTGAAAGAGTAGATAATGTTATTAACAATCGAAAAATCGAAAATCAATTAAAAAATCTTCCTTTCAGATTTACCAGAATTGGATATAATTAATTGATCAAATGGATATCTGTAAATAATACAAATAAAATATTATTCTTCCTTATGTATTTTTAAATTTACTAAAAACCTTTTCAAAATAAGATATAGAAAAGAAATACTTACTAATCTCAATTTACTATACTTTGTTAATAATAATTTATTATTTTGACAATAAATTTGATTATATTCTAAAAATACGTAGATTTCTTTGAAAGTTTTGCGGATAACAAAGATAATTTTAACCATTATTATTATGGTTTCTCGATATATTCCCCATGAAGGCCTATGCACTTCTACATCCGACTGAACCAGTCTCCAAAACACTGGGCCGATCGTTCTGGAGGCACTTCAGAAAGAAAGTTTTCATAAAGTTCGATCGCTGCTTCTGAAATATCAAATAGTAATTCACTAATTTTTGCTTGCATGAATGAAAAAGAAGTCACATGGACTTGAAGGTGAATGAGTCACCGTTCCTACTCGTAACGTAGCCGAAAATTCGTTTGTGATTAGCTAGGTTTTGTAAATGAGCTTTGTCTTAATATAGTGGATTTTGTCCTTCTGATTAAATTACTATTTGTTTGCCAACAAGTTTGTACTGCCAACACTTATATTAAGTGTTTGTTCTCCTCTATCATGTTATGCACGGTGTCGATATTTTCGGGGGTTAAGGCAGAGGAAAGCTAACCTTCACGGTACTTATCCTGGCAACTCGACCGTGTGACCACTTGACAGTTGCCAAGTATGGAACATTTAACAATTTAACCCGTTTTTTCACACGTCACCAGTTTTTGAAATCGTTAAAAATCATGGATCGAACAGCGTCATCTCATACAACGTTGCCGAACCGTAAAACTTTCAAAGCAAACCTATGTATTGTACTTCAAATTTGTGTAGTTTGCTTTCTTGTAACACCTCAATGAACAATGATTAAAATTTTATTAGATTTACTTGGTAATAAATGTATAATTTCCCAACAATTTTACATACACTACATCATACATCCAAAAAATGATAATATTTTATTATTTATTATTAAATTTCATAATCTTTTTTAGATGAATATTTTAATGTTTTTGGTATACTTAATAGAGTTAAATTTTTTTTTAAATTTCTTAGTTTTTTTTTTCAATACTATTTTATTATTATGCTGCAAATCGTTACAATTAAAATTTTTAAATGTTTCACTTTAAAATGTTATAAAAGAATTATTTTTATAAGTTGTATATTTTAATATAATTCTTTTTCTCTTATCGTAGAATTGATCGGAAATCTGTATTGACCTTTTTAAGAAATATAAATAAGAATATTAATAATTCAATAAAGTTTGAAATTAATAAGAAGACAGGATATTTCAGATGTATAATTTTTAATTTCGTGAAAAAATATAAACTCGTTATAATTATTAACTTTCACAACCTAAAAAAAATTCATTGTGTGTTTTTATAATATTTCCTTTTAGCAAAATTGTTTGCAAAATTTTGCTTCTTCCAAGCAGTTTAAGTAAAGAATATATTTTAATGAAACGATGATAATTAATTAATTTCAATTTATGGGGAATTAAAATAATTTGTTATCTAAATCGAAAAAATGTGAGAAACGTTTTTCATCATACAGCAAATCATCACACTAATAGGACAATTTTTTAAATTTGTTCTTACAATTTTTTTGTTATTAAGAAAATATAATTTAAGGCAGATTTTGGTAAAAATTACACACAATTCACGTTTTGCTCATTTTTTTGTATTTCTTCTCTTCATTTTTTACGGGTTCTTATATTTTTTATTATTTTTTATTTTTCAATTTTTTAATAAATTTTTAGATAAGGCGCGAAGGTGCTTCAAATAAGCTTGTACTTTTTTCGTGATATTTTTTCTTTTTTCATTTTTATTTTATTTTTTAGACCGGGAATCCGAAACTTTGCCGAGAACTTTTTTTGTCGAAATTGATTTTATTTTTACATCCGTTAAAACTGAAAGATTAATTATTCCAAAAATTGGATTTTCTGTAACTTATGATTTTCGTTTATCCTGTAAATTAGAATAAATTAATACATTTTGGGAATAAGCATTTATTCGGGGAGCGCAAAATCAGTTCCGAAAATATTAAATAATATAAGATAATTGTGTTAAGCAGTTTTGAGTGAAGAATTCCTACTTTGCAGATTTCAAATATTATAAAAATTTATTATATATTTTCTCAAGAAGGTTAACTTCAAAATTACCAGAGATTCTTATAACATAACCAGATTAATAACAGTGGCAGTATATTAAGAAAATGACGCCTTACAATGCTTTATCGAATATGTACGATCTACGGGGAGTAATATCGACGCTTGCACATAGTGCTACTTGAGGAAAGCTAAATGTCAATAGGCAGTATTACGAGAGTCTCTACGAAGTTATGGGTGCGGTACTGTAACTGCGTTAAATCTAACCACAAACAACAATATCAATGAAAGCTGGAACACAGTTGTGACCGCTTTAAACCAAACAGCCAAAAATGTTCTAGGTTACGAAAATTATGACAGAAAGGGATGGATATCGGATGCCACATGGCAACTTATTATGGCAGAAGAAAT
The DNA here is from genome assembly GCA_027564815.1 of Symmerus nobilis. Taxonomy (NCBI): domain Eukaryota; kingdom Metazoa; phylum Arthropoda; class Insecta; order Diptera; family Mycetophilidae; genus Symmerus; species Symmerus nobilis. The sequence continues at coordinate 9,449 of JANTOP010002408.1, forward strand.
CTAAAACTTGAAATAAATCGAAACCAAAACAACGATGAAGGATCAGCAGAACCTTCGAAGAAACTATATCCAAATATATGTATAATATGTGTAATTTGTAGTTGAATATGCAAATATATGTATAATAGCGCCCGGAAAACTAAAAGTCGGTTCATTGAAGGAATCGCGGTAAAGGCTAAAAATGCCGGATACAGCAACAATGCCCTGAAAATATACCGTCTGGCATATGTTAAGTATGTACGTAGTTTGTCTCCCCTGTAATAACTGTGATATAGAATTAAGAGATTTTAGATATTGTATCTGATGATAAGTTAGTTGTTATTAACTAGTCGGTTAAATAGTAAGTAATAAATACAAAAGTAAGTGAAAGAAAAACTGTGTTTTATTTTAACCAAATAAATAATTAACAGCACAAAAGCTAGCAAATAAGACTTTCTCAGAAGATCGTCCTGTACGAGCAGCTAATGCAAGTATAATTACGATGGAAAGTGAACAAACCGACAGATGGACTGAATATTTCTCTGATTTACTTAATGAGGTTCTCTTGAAGCTAGAAGCCCAATCAGCCAACCCACTGGAATTAGAACGTTTGACGAAGGTATTCCAAGTTGTACAAAAATAAAAGCCGCAATCAAACAATTAAAAAACGGAAAAGCTCCGGGTGCGAATAATATACCGGCGGAACTGCTAAAGGTGACATCGAAATAAGTTCGAAAATCCTGATGCGAATAGTGAGCGAAGTTTAGCAATGTTATCCCACATGTTTGGACGAAAAGCTTTGTTGTCAAATGGGCTAAGAAGGGTGACCTTACTATATCTGCGAAAATTGGCGAAGGATTAAATTATTAATCACAATAAATTAATCACAACCGTATCTCGAAATGTTTTTAGGGTACACCATCGTGGTGATGATCAAATTGATTTCAGACCCGGATGACCACATTAACACGCTAAGAATTATACTAGATCAGTCGATTGAGAGAGAGGCAGGCACCCATGCTCTTGAAACCCCATGTTCTTATAACTCTTGAAAAAACCCTTGAATATCATTTGTGGCCTATAGAGGAAGCCAAATGTAGTATAATTCAAGAGAAGATATAGAGAAGAAATTACGTCTATCTGTAAAATATACATTACAAGTTGGACTGAAAATAAACATTGGGAAGACAAAACTTCCTTGAATATAGGCACAACAATGCCATGTAATCCATCCATAAAGGCGTTAAAATAGATGAAGTACAGAGCTTCCAATATCTCGGAAGCTATATTATAAGAGACGGTGGAGCCGATGCAGATGACAAATAGAATTAAAAATGCGGTACATATGCAAACCTTTGCTATGCTGAACGACGGCTGGCGATCCCCACAGATATCAATAAATATGAAAATTGAAATGTTGAAGACAATCTGAAGGCCTGTCTTACTAAATGGCTGCGAGACTTGAAAAACGATCGATATGGTTTAAATTATTTTTTCAGCAAAAAATGTTCGATATCGCCACCCATCGGATGCCTGAGGTTAAAATAAATATCAAAAATGAATTTCTCGTACAAAAAAACCCCGGAGTACTAATTCTCACAGAAAAAATAATTACAAAAATGCCAAGTGCCTTGAAAATTCTATGTAAACCGAACATTTTCCATAAAAATCAAATTCAGGAGCTTCGAAATTATTTTAGACCTCTGTTGTAGAAAAACTTTTTGTTTGTAATGACAAGAGAGATCATAATTTCCAAGGAGGGGTGCGGTATCGAAAAATTTTAGTTCATACAAATCGCCTCGGCCTAATGTGTGGAAATATGTTGATGACACAATATTGTAATTCTTCTTGTCCATAAACTTCGTGCATATATTGCTATTTTAAAATATAGAAATGAAATAGTATTTCTATATGGTTGTACCATATGGTATGAATGAAACATAAAAAACATATTGAAAATCGTCCTATAATCTTAATGATTCTTTTTACCCTTGAAGTCTAGGGGGGGGGGGTCTAATTACTCCATCCCCCTGCCCTCCTCAAATCCACCCTTGATTTAATGGCAAATAAGATGAAAATTCAAAAATCCCCAAAACTTTGCAGAAAATAATTTTGTTTTTCAAATTTTTTTGAACTTTTGTTTTTTTATTTCAAAGAAAAATAATAAAAACTATGCCATCAAAATATTCAAAACAATTTATTTTCGAGGTGTAATGGACATGTGTGAAATTGGAACCCTGATTTTTAGGATATTATATTATCCGTTAACTACTTATATTGAAAATGCTATTGTGATCCTAAATAAATGCTTATGTCCAAAATGTTTCCATGGTTATTTCACTTTATAGAGAGCCGCCTGTTGCTGTGTGCCAACTAAGGATTGCAACTAAAAAAAGTTATTTTTCTCATTCATTTTCTTATGAGATGCCAAAAATGACCGGTAAACTTTGTTCTTAAATATTCCGAAATGTTATTATTATAAAGAAAAAAATACATAGGTAATAAAGAAATGCACATTTTGTGTTTAGTTATTCAAAATAAATAATTCCGAGAGTAACATTTTGCGTGTGTTTGTATGTGTGCATAATGATCGACTAGAAATCAAAAACTGTTCTCACCAACTGATCTGGATGTATTTTTAAATAGAATTAATTAATTAAAATATATTATATGATCATGAAGTGATCATATTTTGATTACTTAATTTATTTTTTAATTATCCAGATGTTCGGGTGATGTTTTTTTCTTTTTTTTTTGAATTATTAAATTTGTATTCAAACTTTTTATGATAAAACATTCATTTTTAAAATTCTTATATGTATATTTATTATTATATAATTTATATTATTATTAATTTTTATTTAAATCTACATTTGAGAAATTTTGTTTATAGGTAATTTCTATATGAAAATTAAAATCGGCTAAATAGATTCACGAAATGTCGGAAGAGAAATTAAGAATAAAAACTATATAACGCAGATTTGTAAATTTACAGAAATTCCACCTAATTTCTACATTTATTTATAAATCGAACTGATTAAATTAAATCACCGGGCTATTGTAAATTTAATATTGAAAGTTCTATTGTGTAAATTAAGAATTACGCAATTAGAGCTAACTTATTTAACAGTATTTCGTACTTCGATTTGAAGACAGTATTTCTTCCAAACTGCTGTGAAGAAGCTTGTCTTGGTTAGTTAAAAATAATAAAAATAAAAAATTTATTAAACATTATTAAAATATGTTACATTGCGCGTCCGGCGTATTTTCTAATTTTTCGACGGTAAAAAATAAGAAAATTCCTCCCTTTGGTTATTCTGTATTTCTTGTTGACATTTGAAACGATTAGAGCCCATAATTAGCTATTTAATTTAAATTAATTAAATATTAGTTAAATACTAATATCCATATTTAAGTAATGTAATTTATTACAATTTAATTTCATTTATAATAAATTGGGTTTTTAGTCTGCCTGCCGTGCATTTTCTTTTCATATGAATTTTTCCATTTAAAAAGAAATTATTATGTTTTTTTTTCCTTTATTTTCTCATGAATGCCTTTTCTAAGATTATACAATAAATTTAAATTTTGTTATAATTACCATTCTAAAACATATTTTACTTTATAATATGATTATGCTTATAGTTATATAAATTATTGGTTTTTATGTGTATGAATTTATTAGGGCTATTTTATCTATTTTTTATAGTTATATATTAAGTACTGTAGTTTTTGGCAACATTATTTTAAATTTAAAGAAAAATTACATGAAATTGATAGCTATTGCAGATTTGTTTGATCCTGATTTTCTATTAGTGTTGCATATATTAGGATTACACATTTGTCTGTCATTGATTAATTATTATATGGCTTAGTTATATTTCTACACAAACATTTATTGTTATATAATAATTGATGCTTAATTAAAGAAGTTACAATATTATATTTTAACTTACTTGGCTTAATTGAAACTTATAAAAAAGATATGCAGAACTAATAAATGATGGTGGAAAATTATTTCTATTGTTGTTTCAAAAATGTCCTATTTGTTTATTTTACCAAAATTTAGACTTATTTTTGAAATAAATAAATTATTAGCTATTTTGTATTTTTATATAATTAATACTGTATTATTGTATGAACTTATTTATTTATCTTTCTATCATTTATGTTATAAATATTTATGGCACTATTGTCAAAACTAAATATTTTTTCTTTCAACTTAAAACATTGGTGTGTTCGGAATTTTCTCTTCCTTCTCGTATTTTTGTTTTAATAAATAGATCATTGTTATTTATAATTCTATAAAAAATATCCTACATTTTGTTTTTTTTATAAAAAAAAAAGTGTTGGCTATAATGATTTGTTTAAATAAGGATGCTTAACATCAGAGACGAATTTTATGTACAATAATAAAACTGTTGAAGTCAAGGTTTATGAATTAGTTGCTTGAATTAATTTTATTAATAATTACGATCGCAATCAATAAAATTTAAAAATAATTTTATTGATATATTTTATATAATATTTTTTATTATCTTTAGCCTATTTTATTAATTGGAATTTTTATTATAATTTGTACTTACTTTCGTCTCCTTTTGGTTTTTAACCGATTTTCATCGGTAACTATTGCAAATAAAATATTATTAATTAGTTTTCAAATAAATCCGGTTTTTAAATATATTAAATTGTATATTAATCTCTATACAATTCAAATATATTAATTACTATTGTATATGAAAAATATATATATATTTGTTATTTGTTCTTTATTTATAAATAATTTTGAAATAGTTAATATCGGTAGCCAATTTATGATTCTTTTTCGTCTTCAAATTTATGAAATTATAAACACATCTGTTGAAAATATTGTTGTTTAAAATGGAAATAAAAATGTATATATGTAAGTTATATACACATGTATGTAATAGTATATCTATTTAAAATGTATATACGGTTTACATCTGATCACATTTATTTGCAGTCTGTATATTATTTTTAATTTTAGTTTCTTACTAGCTTTTTTTATATATTTTTTTGACATTTTACTATTTTTTTGTATGCGTGTATATTTTTCAATTATTTCAATAGTGATTGTTAATTCAATAATTAGTATAATAGTTTAGTGATTCCTCTTTAATATGATTGTTCGATTGATTTTGCTGAACGTGTTTGGTTTATACAGTTCATTGTTCTTTTGAGTTACCTCTAGTTTGAGTATTAAATATTTTATGATACAGGATTTTTTGAGTCACTTCTTGAAAACTATGTCGAATTTTATCTATATGTAAATGGTGTCCCAAAATTAACTACAGATTTGAATTTGCCGCCATTTGTGCAGTAAATTGTTGGCGACCCTAAAAAAAATAATTTGACAGCTGAGAGTTTAGGGCTAGTAAAAATGGAGCGTTACATGACACAACAACGTTTTTTCATTATTGAACAATATCTCAAAAATTGGTTACATAAAAATTGGACGGTTACTGCTGCTCGATATTGCGACATGAAAACACAGTTCTTTCTGCCGAAATTGGATGATATTGATGTGGCCAATATGTGGTTTCAACAAGACTAATGCCACATGCCATACAGCCCGTGAAACAATTCAATTACTGCATGAGACATTTCCTGGTCGTCTACTCTCTCGTTTCGGATCGTGTGATTTAACACTATTAGATTTCTTTATATGGGGTTATTTGAAGTTAGAGATCTATGTCAATAAGCCCACAACCACCCGTGCCTTACAGGAGGAAATTAAACGCTGCATCAACAAAATAAAGCCACATTTATACAGAATGGTCATGGAAAAATTGGAAAAGCCAGCAAAGCCGTGGAGGCCATTTGCCCGATGTGTTATTCCATAAATCATCTTATCCTATGTACTTTATGATTCAATAAAAAAATTACAATATATAGACTAAAAACTGTGTTTTCTACTTAATTCAAGTCTATGATTAATTTGGGACACCCTTTATATCGCATATAACTTTATTTTACTGCCATATATGAATATTTATAGAATACACTCATTACTGTTTTTACACGGTCTGTTTTTACGCTGTTTTACTCATACATGGTTCAAAAAATTTCCTCTATTACTTTTTACACGATTTTTTTTTTGGTTTTTGCACGGTTTTTTTTATTTCAATTTTAGGAATTCTATTACCTACATACTAAATAAGTGATGTAATAGATCAGTAGCACTGGAATTTCAAACAATGAAATCATTAATCATTGATAAATAAAAATACCCGTGACTAATTTTATTCAAATTTAGTTCTTGCGCTGAAAAGCTCTGACCTTTATTCAATCATTTAAACTACGCTACGGTAAGAACAACATTTGCAGTTCATTTTATTTTTGTATTAATACGAAATTAATAAAAATCAAAAACTTATGCGTTTGTTATCAGACGAATAAAAAACAAATGTACGTAAATTATTTTTGATGCATTTTTCTTTTTATATATTTGAATAAAAAAAAAATATTTGAATTATTTGAGGATTTTCCTCGATTTTTAAAAAACTTAGGAACGTATCCCAGGTTTTTGTATGGATTTCATGTCTTTTTTTACATGTTTTTTTTATACACGGTTTTCTCCGGAACGTATCTAACGTGTAAAAACAGTATTGAGTGTATTACTGTAATGAAAGAATATTTTTCGGTCTAACAATTTTGAATGTATATATACAATATATACATTAGATATAATATACAGTGCAGTGAATAATTATAGACTCAAATACAAAAACCCGGGATTTACTTCACAGCCACGATGTACACGAAATTGAAAGAATTAATTAGAGTTGGCCAAAAGTGTTACTACTTTTTTCCGTATTAGCAGTGAAGCTAACGTTTTCTTCTTCTCTTATTCGACGACGATCTGGCAAAACGAAGAAAACGCCAAAATTTTTTAATGAAAAACCATGACATGGTAATTCACTTAAAAGCAAAATCTCGGATTTTGAGATTTTGGCGTTTTCGTCGTTTTGTCAGATCGTCGTCGTATTGTTTACTTTTTCACTAAGGTGACAATTTTAATTGTGAATAATTATAAACTCAGTCATATTATAAAATTAGGCTAAGGTCAGGTTTTTTGAAAACATTGGAGAAATTGGTCGAAATATTTTTGAGGAACGGGCCTCTGGTTCGCCTCACCCCCTACATGTCAGAATCAGCATGCATTCCAGAAAGGTAAATCGGTGGAGTGAGCACTTCACCAATTAGGTAGGCGGAAAAAAAACAGATGCCCTTTTCAATATATATATTCGGATTCTTAATCGAAAGATATTAATACGTTTCTTTTTATTTTTTCTCTCCTCCCCCTAATTTACGAGATAAAAAATTCAAATATTCAAATTTTCAGTACGATTATTTGAAATTTGTCGGTTCAACCGTCATTCTAGTGTTTTTAAATGGGAATAACTCTAGAACTAATGGTCAGAAAGGGGTACTGTAAAGGAATATTTCTATTATTTTGAAGAGTAGAATCAACAAGAAAACACATCTTTGTTTTCCGCCTACCTAATTTACCCATCGTATTGAACTGGCTACTGAAAAGAGAATTTGCTCTTGGCACTTTTCTAGATATTGAGGGCGGTTTCGGTAATACTAGTTTCGAGGCCATTAAAAGTACTGCAACTAGGTTCGGATTTGGAACTATGATGACCAACTGGATTCATCATATGGTCTGTAGTCGAATCTTGATTCTGAATGAAGACACAAGTTATCGTGAAGCTTCGGTAAATAGAGGCTCTCCACAGGGTGGTGTTCCATCTCCACTTCTGTGGAGTATTGTAGTTGACCCCCTTATAGTAGAACTTAACGAGGCAAAACTATTCACGCAGTGGTACGCTGACGATATTTCTATTCTAATCGTCGGAAAAAGTGTTAATACTTTATGTGAACTGACTCAAGTCGCACTTGATATGTTGATACGGTGGTGCAACTCCACCGTATCAACTCACAAAGTGAATCCATCCAAATCTAATCAAGTTCTGTTCACAAAACGGTGCAAAATCGAAGGTTTCGTCCATAATACAATCTTCGGAGAGGAGATTAGTTTAAAGAAATCTGGTAAACTCCTCGGAGTGATGCTTGACTCTAGGCCAAATTGGAATTTGCATTTAGTAGAGAAGTTACGAAAAGCCAAAATGCTGCTATGGCAGTGCCGTAGGGTGATAGGCAAAAGCTGGAGACTTAATCCGAAATATTTACTCTGGATTTACTCTGCTTGTGTAAGACCTATTATTAGTCATTCAGCTGTCGTGTGGTGGCCTAAGACCGTTAACAATGCGACAAAACGTAGACTGGACAAGTTACAATGACTAGCCTGCATTTTGATCACTGGGGCAATTAGGACTACTCCCAAAGATGCGCTCGAGGCACTACTAAACATAGTACCTTTAGATATCTATATAAAACAAGTCGCTAAGTCTACTCCCATTAGGCTAATGAGGACCGGATGCTTGAACAAGCATTCCCCTAATTCCGGACACTCCTCCCTATACTCTATTAGTATACATTTACTCAAACTAATTCCTATATTTAGGATGAGCACGGATGATATTATTCCCACTTTAAACTTCAGTAAAACATTTGTGACCAAAATTCCGAACCGAGAAGATTGGGTTGTGCTACCTGGTGCCTATCCTCCAGAGTCTGGTATGGTTTTGTATATGGATGGTTCCTATAATGGCGTGACAGCCGAAGCGGGAATCTATTCGTCAAATATACCTTTGCAGGACAGTATAGCGCTTGGTGGTTATTGCTCTGTCTTCCAGGCGGAATCATTGGCCATACTAATCTGTACACAAACCCTGCTAAATATGAAGAATGTGGATCAAAACATCTTCATTTGTTCTGATA
>JANTOP010002419.1:0-18289 GCA_027564815.1 Symmerus nobilis
AATAATTACAAGAAAAAAGAAAAGAAATTGAAAAGAAATAAAAATTAAAAAATAATCCCAAAAATTTAATTTTTATTTCCTTAATTTTTCTATTTTTTTTAATTTTTAAATTTTACAATTTTTTTTTGCTTGTTAAATATCTTAAAATTATAAAAAATAATGAAAAGAAATAATTAACTAAATCTTAATTATTTTAAATAATTCATTTTACGTGCACAAAAAAAAGAAACACGATTCCGATTCGGTTTGACTTGTTTTACATGTCAACCGTTTCGTTACGATAGCGTTCATGTTACGTTAAATCCTGTTGGGAATCAATCGAAAATAGTTCCTTGTATAGGGCTGGGAATACATAGTCTGGATGTTGTTGTTTAAATTTACTGAGTGCTTCCATATGCATGATTGATAATTGTCTAAAAATAAAATATTAATTCTGATTATCTTACTTTATTTTCTTAAATATGGGGATTTACCGGAAAGTTGGAATTTTCGTCAAAAGTGTATCCAAAACGGTTACGTCACCTTTAAGTGGTACATGATTTGAGTCGATTTCTTGCCGTATGGCTGACATGCTCATATTGAATAGCCTTTGAATCTCTGTGTTACCTCGGACGCCATTTCGTTCTGGATAATTTTTTTTTTTAATTATCGTTAGTCAAAATATCAAATAGAATTTAAAACATGATTAACCGAAGTAAATAGATTTATTCTAAATTAAGAAACTTCTTTGGATATTCTAGTAAGCTTCTAGTAAGAATATTGGAAAATCCACAGAAACTCTTTCAGCTTACTTTCATATATAATATATAAATAATCATGATCTAAAATACATTCGGTCGTCGGCTGTAACGTTTTCAACAAATCACTTACCTGGCCACAGTAATACTAAACTTTGATACAATGCCAATTCAGTTTCGGTTAATTTCAGTTCGGCAATACTTTTAGCAGTCTCAAATATGCACGCAACCAATTTCATTTCTAATGAATCGGACGTATAAAATGCATCTTGTGGCAGTAATACGTCACCATATAATACAGAATTTTGTGAGAGATCCATTAAGCGGGACATCCGAACGATAGCCAATTCAAATGAACCGGTTTTTAATAGTAAAATCTAAAATTTTAAAATGGAAAATTTTTGAATTGAAACTGTTTTCGGGGGTTTTTTTTGTTGAAAATTAACCTGATCATCTTGGCTCAGTCGCATAAATCCCGGTATCAATTTAGCAAATTCGATTATATTTTGTATCATAGCCGTTAATTTTTCAGCACAATCCAACCATAAATCCTCTTGGCCAAGGTTTTTGTAGTAAAGTATTCGGGAAACGTCCTATATCGTCAAATATATATTTTCCGCATTTCCGGTTGTTTTTTCCGATTCCGATTCCGATCCGATTAAAAATAAAGTTAAAAAAAAATAATTAACAATATTTTCAAAAATTCTAAATTTTAAAATAAAAAAATAATCAAATGAAATTTTGTAACCGATTTTACCTGCGGCTTCCGGAACATTTCATGTACAATCTCTAGTTTCAGATTTGTATTTGAATGTGCTTCAGCTAATGTTTTAATTAAAACATCATTTATGTCACCTTCAGCTAGAAAATCACAATTATCTAATTAAAATAACAAAAAAGAGAGATGGTAATTAATACAAAAAAAAAAAAAAAGAAAAGAAAAGAACAATCGATTATTTTCCAGTATTACTTAATATTTAGAAAATTTGACAAAAATGTAAGTTAAACAAAGAATTAGAGCCAATTACTTTTTGCATGCAGAATTAAAAATTTGTTTTGCTGCCAACCAGCATCAACGTGCAAAAATATCCCATCCACCATCACAACAATTTCTTAATATTAAATATTTTCTTTTTTTTGTCTTTCATAAATAGCCGATTGTGTAGACAGGATTGGGAAATCATTAAAAGAGTTGGGGTGTACGGTACAGAAAAAATTTTTCTTTACCATTTTATAAAACAAAATAAATATAAAAACGAGCTTATTATGCAGTTGACAGTTATTGCTTACCCCATCTTGAATGTGAATCACAGGAACTGTCATCATCACCAAATGACACATGATTCATTTGATTATGCGATTGCATTTGATTACCGGTTGTACTTGCATTCGAATCCGTATGACAACAATCGGATGGTGTACCGCGACGTAATGAATTGCCTAAAAAATCTATCGTTCAGATGGGTAAAAGTCTAATATATTTAATATCTAATGGTTAAGCGGCATCTAGCACCGCTTTGATTTTGATTTTTTCAAAAACAACTGAGAAAAAGGATATGTGTAGGATCTGTTGTTTAGTGGATATTAAATGGTAGAAGAAAAACAAAGGAATAAAATAAAGTCGACTGAAAACTAAATTATATATATTTTACTCTATAATAATAATCTAAATAATTAAAATAATTTGAATGCGTGATATAAATTTAGAAATTCCATAAATAGTCGAAAAACGCCAGAAAAACTCGAAAAGACCAGAAAAAAGTTGATAAAAGCTAGTAAAGCTAGAAAAATGTTATGCAGGATCGAACAAATGGTCGTCAAAAGGCAGTTGGAAAAACTAGAAGATCACCTAATCCTCATTTCCATGATTTTTGCCGGCTTTGCCGTCAGACCCTTCCTGACCTTGATTCAATTCGAACATATATTAGATTTATTATTAGCACGGCAGACAGATCTGAACAGCAAGTGGAACAAAAAATATAGAACAATAACATCTAAGCTATGCTCTTAAATATTTGTTGTGTAAAACCATATTTGACTTTACGAAAATAATTTCCGTTAATTTCATGAACATTTTAAATGCAACAGTTATTTAGAAGCATATTTCCTTTGTAAGGGTTGTATTTATGTTACTTAATTCTAATACCAATTCTAATGCCATACTTAATTGTAGGGGTATACTACGTTATCACACTGCCCAGTATATTTTTCAAAAAAGTCCTATACATTTCCATTTGAAAATCATGTTTGTTCAATTGGGATATTTTAAAAATTCATTGGTTAATTCTCTGCATAAATGTCTAAAAATTCTTTTAAACTAGCCAACAAGAATGTATTCTGGACATGGACATGGTATTTCTGAAGAACAATACAGAGCAGAGTAGTGACGGGTGCGACTACTCGGGTTTACTTTTTCGTTTATGATTTGATTCAATAATACAATATTTTAAATAAATAAATAAAGATTATGTTCAAATTTACAGAAATAAAATAAATAAATAAATAAAGTGACGGTGACATGGTTATAAATTTGACGAGAAAAGCTACGAATTATTCACCTGAACAACCACTTAATCCACTACCGGTACTTGCACTACTACCACTACCAGTATTTTGTACAAGATTCGGATTAACCATTTGACTATTTGGTGATGGTAGAAATGTCGTTGAATCGACAAAGCTGCCAACCAAATTATCAACATTTGCTAGCGATGGTGATTCCTGTTTAATTGTTACAATTGTACTGCTAGCATTTATATTACTGGCATGCGAACCACCGGTACCGGTGTGATTCATATGCACGGCCGGTTGTGCAATTGCTGGCGATCCGGTTTGTTGTTGGCAACTGGTGCTACCAGTACTATCCCCACGGCCAGTACTACCACCACTGCTATTGCTAGTACTGTTTGATGTTACGCGCGGTAATCGAATGTCCGATAATGTTACTGTTCGATGGGATGGTGAATTACTTTTATCTGTGAAATTTTTATTATAAAAGTTTGTTCATGTCGAATTTTTTTTAGTGGTGTGTGTCCTCTTCACGGAATAATTTTATTCCACTATACCATACTCTACACCCGTCACCATTAAAATAGCGACAATAATATTATAATTTATGACAAAAAAAAATTATTTTTAGATGCTGGTTGGTCTGATTTATAAAGAGTTGTAAGCTGACGTTTAAATCTGAACGCTCCTTAATTTACCCAAAAACAGACAAATTAATTTTACCCAAAATCCACATATATATGTATATATATAAATATAAACAACATAATCAGCTTAAATTAGTTGAAAGTAGGAGTTACAATATTAGTTTACTCGCGTTAAATATTATTTAAGGTTAATATATCTAATGTACTGTACACCTATTATGATTACGATGAAAGATTAATAATGAAATTTGTAATGTTACAAAACGGGAGCGAGTTTTTGCTTTTTTTTTATTTGGGATTAACTTACTATGTCCGATAAAATCGGAATCAATAATTGTACTTCTCGGTTCATAGGTGGTTGTACTGTCAACATAATCGGCCGATATATCATATCCCATTGTTTGTTGTGGCGTTACCGACGATGGATAACCATATGGACTACCATAACCAACTTCATTAGAGTATTGATACCTGCGAAATTAGTAAATTCAAATAAATAGTTAAATTAAATTCTTTTTGATAAATTTTCTTACTCCGGATACTATAATTTTATACCAAAAGAAAAGGGTCTAGAAAGGATTATAAATATAAAATTTTATAAAATTTTCCTTTTCGATAGGAAAATCGAATTTTTTATTTGAAATCCCGACAGCTCCATTTAGACCATTCTTTACCGTTTCATTTAATAAAAGTTACAAATCACAGAATCTTCCGTTGAAACATAGCAAATCTTGAATAAGCGGAAATCTCTGAATAGAGGTGCCGTAGCTGTCAAAACAAAAATTCTGATAATTAGTTATTATTATTCCTTCATGTTTACGTATATTATTCCTCGAAATGATTGGGTTTCCTTAAAAATCCTTTAAGAAGATTAAATTCTTTTCTTAAAAATTTTAAAAATTGAAAAATGACAATTTAATCATTTCACCCCACCACAATTAGAGGGTTAAACCCGCCCACCCTTAGATGGGTAATTTAATTAAAAATTATACTTTGAGTCATATTTATTAAAAATCTATAAAATAAACTAAATCTATAACCGTTAATTTTTCCCGAAATGTTTTTTTTTAATAAAATTTGTTCGTTAATGTTGTAGGAACATAGACTCTCTGAATTCCAAATTTCGGGCAATTTGAATTTCTAACTTCACCTCCTAAATTTCATTTTATTTAAAATGAGTCTACACAATCCATTGATTTAATATTAAGGATAAATAATTAAATAAATAAATATGTCGATCATCTAAATTAAATTACAAGCGACGCCCTGTTCGCTTTCTAGCTACAGAACCTATACGTTTCTAAGATATGTACGAGTTTAGTTAGTCTCTTTTCGGTCATTTTTTATAGTTTCATCTTCAATATTAAAATTACTACTTTAACTTACTATCTATAACTCTCGAAATCAAGTTGAAGAAAATTGGGATAAATGAGAACAATCGGAAAATTTAAAGGAGTGGAGAGTTTAAAGGAGAAGTAAGAATAAATCAGATATAAAAAAATATATTGTGGAAAAAATTGGCTGACTGAGGTTCAGGAAATAATCAGTACTGTGGAGATTTTCTCGTAAGTGTCGACAATACCGCAATTGTCAATTAAAATTACCAATTTTTTTTTTTTTCAAAATTCTAGAATTTACACGACATTTTCCCGATTTTTTTCTATACTTTTTCCAACCTTTAATCTTTTAATCTAACTTTTCAAGATTTGTCCGTACTTTATTTGACTATTCCCGATGTGGAAAAACTTGACTTGACTTTTCTAAAAAGAATCGAAATAAAATGGTAGATGTTCGGAAAATATCTAAGCAAGCAGGCGAAATTTTGGGTATACCCTGAATAAGATGGATAAAATTCATAATATTACTGAAATCAAATTAGAAAAGTTAGTTAATTAAGAAATAGTCGGAAGAAAAATCGGATAAAATCGGAGGTAAATCTGAAAATCTGGGAAATAGTCCTCATTTTTTTATTTTTTAAAATTTACCAATCTTTTGATAAACTCTTAATTCGCATCATATATGTTTTTGCTTGAATTTGGTCCGTTTAATATGCAGAGAACAATCTCATTTGCAGATCTGATTACAATCCAATCCGATTTATAGTAATTATTCCTTCATGCTAAACGAGGTCTATCTATCTTTTTTTTAAATTGGGTATGTATCTTCCGCTTCCGAATAAAAGCTTAAATTTCCTATAGTATTTAACTAAATTATAATTTTATATTCTAAAAATGGAGATAATTGAAAGGACCCTTAAGATCAATTCAGAAACGAATCCTATATCATTTTTCAACGTACGATCTTATATTAAGTTACTAATGTAATTGTCCATTGTCCAATTTCTATGTGTTCTTTAATAATTTATGATCAGATCTTTATAGATTTGAATAATATAAATTTGTCTTGATTTTATACCATGATCATCAAATTTAAGCTCAAGATCATGATCTTTAAAAATAATATTACTGCCATCTATATTAAAATAGTCGAAAAATATTATTTACCCGTTTTTAGGATGAATAAAAATAAAATTTAACATTTTGTACTAAATAGAAATACTCATTTTCTTGGTTCGCTCCAAAATGAAAAACCATCGAAGCCAAACATTTTTTCATTACAAATGAATGATCTGGGGGATATGGATACTTACCCATTATAACTGTGATGTAATTGATCACTGCTTGATGGCGTCTGTGTATCGAACACAGAACTATCGGGGGCAGCATCATTTTGTGCGCGCATTTGGGCACGATGAAACTGTACTTCTTCTTCGACCTTTTCACGTTGCTTCTTCGACATTCTACCAAATTTTACAGCTAAAATTAAAAGAATTATTTGGAATATTAAAGACATTTCAATTTAGTTGATTGTTAGGAAGTTATTGAAATTGGATGTAAGGAGAAATTCATATACTAAGTCCTTTCGCGTTATGAAAGCGAAAATTTTATGTCTAACTGGGACGTCATCAGGAAGATGATAGCGTTTTGAAAGCATTAAGTCATCGTGAATGTTCGAAATGTCTTAATTAATGCTTTCACAACGCTATTCTATTACCCACTTCTTTCGGTAAGTGCAGTGATCTTAATTTAATTCAAACTAACTCCTTCCAACGAATCATTTGTTAGTCCAACGATGTTCAATTTGGAAAACCTTTTCATTATTTCCATGGACAATAATCAATCTTCCATCGTCCATGGAAATAATGTAAATAGTCTCCAAGTTCTAGTAGAACACTCAACGGACTAGTATTCAATTAAATATCGTAAATAGAGACAAACCTGGGAAAGGTTGGTAAATTGTTGGACGAGTTGGAAGAAAAACCGGAAAAAAATCGTGGAAGAGCCCGAAGAAATCGGTAGAGTTAGAATAATAAGATAAGACGAAAATATTATTAAGCTTCTTGAATATGACCAATGATATTCTAACTAGTTGTTTTAGCGCGGAAAGCAAACAATTCCTACTTCAATTTTTCAAAAATCTTTGCATAGGGAATTTTTGGACATAATTTTGGAAAAAATTATCTTATAGACTTATTGTAATCAATACAAAGTAACAATGAGTATTATTTCTATCGTTGCATAAATATTCAATATTATATACATTTTTATTTCACATTGAATTAATTATTTATTTTTCTCAATAATTCGAAACTAAGAAAAAAAATTAACTTTTAACTTCGTGCGAAAAATACATTAAATGTTAATTCGAATCAAGAAAAGAAAAAATAAGAATATAAACCGCAAACACTCTACTCAATATTCCGCTATTCCTTTACATCGTTTTTACCAAAAACAAGTCTGTTATGTTATTTCAAAGGCACTGTGTCAAAGAACTGTTACTTTACCAACATTGTATCTATGTTAATACCACGGTATATACGGTATACGGTATAGTTAGGAAAGAGATATTAATATATTTTTTTAAAGACGAGTTTTTTTCTTCGTTTATCTCTTTAATTGATTAAACTTGTTGTTCTCCAAGCAAGTTTTTTTTTTAGTATCTCTTTCATGTATTTTAATTAAATAATTTCTTATTTTACAGGTTCTGTTTGTCGCGGATTTACCGATCGTAATACCATAATGCCGGAAGGTAAGGTATTACATAAATTTTTTTATAAAAATTTAAATTAATTAGTATATTTAAATTTAACCGTTTAAGCGGGGCTTTTACGATTGCGAAATAGATACTCGACTCGGAAAGAAATTTGTTTTTGGTGAAATTTTTGAAATTTCTGAAATTTCTACCTCGTAAAATATGCTGGTTTCCCGTCGATGAGTAAGTGAACGTTGATAAACAAATGCATTCTAGTCGACTAAAGGTTGAAAATATAATGTAAAATGAGGACAAGTTGATAATAAACATTTTAACCAGTGTTGGACTAACAAATTAACTTATTTACAAGCTTGTTGTGTTTCGTTATTTCGTTACCGGTTGAGTTACAATTAACGAGATTTCAATACTGATTTTTTTTTACATTCAAATCTAAATAGTCGCCACTTAATATAGCTATTTCAGTCTAATTGTATAATAATTATTATATAACTTAAATTTCTAAACCAAAAAAACACTGGAAATTACGCTAGAATTAGGTTACCTAATTAATCTTACCGTCTAATCAATGTACAATTAAAATGATACGGTAGGTTGCACGATGCATGTGTTGGAGTATTTGTTAATACCAGACGATGCAGCACTCATCACAACTGTTTATTTATTGGATGTAATCAGTTTGAGACTCAACAATAGACTGATCATAAAGTAGTAATAGAATGTATCAGGGCTGATAGATATCCTCTACTTTGTTGTGAAATTTTTATCCATAAATAGTGGCTACACTAAAAATTACTTCTAGATCTTAAGTTTCTAGTCATTTTAAATCATTTTCAGATCATTTTAATCGGAGAATTACGACCAGTCATTAGACGTTCATAATTTGTCCAATTTTCCGTCGTCCTATCTCATTTGCCCATGACATATATCGACCACGTCAAATATCGTTATCAGTATGATGTGAAATTCATCTTAATGAAAAAAAATTACTCTAAGTCAAAGTGTTCTCTATTCTGGATATAGGGAGAGGGTTCTTGAAAATCAGGAAAATTGGAATATTTTATTGAAAATGAAAAATTAATTAATTAATTCATAATTTTATGACAATTAAATATTTGAAAAATCCGAAAATTTATAAAAATTATTAAATTTGATTAAAATGGGATAATTTATGGATACATAAAAATTCCTTAAAAATCGATAAATTTTAAACGTTAGTTTATCAAATTTTCATGTTCAAGATTTCTCCAAGAGAAGATAAAAAAAAATTGTACAAACACCTTCTAATCTAATAATGCCAAATTATTTTTAGGTAATCAAGAAAGAGATATTAGTTAACGACTTTTAACTAATATGTATTTAAAATAAATATTGTTGGGCAAAAATCGACGCAAACCTTTAGTTTTATAGAATTGCTTGTAAAAAGTTATATTTTTGGAAATTTCTCTTTAGGAAACATAAAATCTGAATATACAATAATAAACCTAAGGGTGGATATTTTGAAACAAACTTTTTCAAAAAGTAACCCTCATAATTTAATAGAGGTCGATACATTGGATATATCAGAAAAATAGGTGTTTTTCAGGGAAATTTGAGTTGTAGACAATTATTAATATTCAAAAAAAAAAAAAAAAACACTTAACGTGAATAGCTTAACGCGGCCCTGCTTCTCACCGAAAAATTACTGGTTAATTACATACATCAACGAAATTCTGGTAACGTAGATGTCAAGTAATTAACAAAGTCTACTTTTCGACCCTCAATTTTCGCGATATTTCGTGCAAGAATATTGGCATATATAGGCCTGTTGAAAGGAATAATTTACATAATTTACTACGTACGATACAAGTGGCTCATTTACATAAAACATAATTATATGCAGTAAACATAAAAGGTGGTTGTTTTATCTGTATGAAAATACGTAGTACAAAAGTACTACTATACTTACCGTTTGAATACAAATTTTAACACACATTCAACGTACGAGTATAATGGAATAAACTTATCGAAATTTATTCATGCATCAATTGTATATAAATGATATGATTACAGGGTGTACTATGTGAGAGGAATTTCATAATTATTTTCGTTCTTTTTATGATCTCGAATATTATAATTTTGATTATTTTGTGAACTCCTCTAAAACACCCAGTTTATATGATGCATAACATAGTTTGTTATATCTTAAGCATTCCAGTTATGATGAGAATACGATGCAATTATGCATTCAATGCATTGTTTACATTATACTTATTATATACCGTATATTACTCAATATTTTATGAATTACATAATAAATGGATTGTATGGCGACATTACCGTGCGACTTTAAAGCGAATGATGGGTAGTATTTTATACTTAGTAGACTTCATTATATTAATAAGTCGATTTCATCAAGAAATGATCAATTTTCGATCTAATCGATCTACTAGGTTTTTGAAAGAAAATCTTCAGAGTTACGTATGATCCATTATAATAGTCCATTCATATACGCGTTAAGGCACAGAAAAGATACTTTATTTACCATATTCAAGTAGGTAGGTAGAAAACACGTATATATATTATAATACAATGAAACATCATTCCACGTGTCAAATCTTTAATTGCATTATTTAAATTACGGTAAAGGTTACCGAGAACTTTATTTGCTGCATCTGAATGTATGCTATTTTTATAACAATCAAATCTAAAGGAACATTGTCGCGCGACATGGGACATATAGTCACGAGACATACATGCGTACCCCCTAAATGTATCAAATTTCAAAGAACGTTGGAAAAAATTTGCAAAAAAAAATTTACCAGACAAAATTTAATCAAATTTTAAACGTTCTGTTCGGAAATGGTTGGATTGCAGTAAATATTTTGTCGGTAATTGAACAAAATAAAATTTGTTAGGTTATAATTTGGGTTTATAATTAGGTCACGCATTTTACCGGCATTCATTTCGTTAATTACAATACCAGAAACATACCAGCATTGTAGAATATAATACAGTCATTTAAAATACCCGAAATACCATATGAAACAATAGATTAGGCCTTTTCTTTCGACATGCCTCCCTTTCTATCATGTAATATTTCTGAAATAGATCCGAAATGTCATTAACCTTTTTGGAAATATTTTGTATTTTTGCTCTAAAACGTATTCTAACATAGTATTCCACACGTGTCAACTTTTATTTACGCATACAAGCATGCTCAAGTATTATTAATACTTATTTTACGTAAATATCCAAACAAAAATCATAATAGTTTACAATTGACAAGGTAAATAAATTCAAAATATTTACAATGTTTTGATTATAGTAATAATAAAATATAAAAATGAATATATAAAATATAATAATAATAAAATATGACTTATTAGATTATTTTTGGTATTTTTTTTTCCTTATTACATATTTTGGTTGTGTAATGTGGTTTTAATTTAATTGCGGTTTAATTAGTAAATTACATTTTTGATAATTATATCTACGTATAATATTTTTTTCCCTTATTTATTTGATTTTATATTATATGGTTAATTAAATAAATAATTTAAATACAATATTTCAAAATATTTACCGATTTGTTTTTTCATTGGCTTCTGCATTTTTCACTGTCGGTTTTCAGTTTTATTGACCTCATTTGCGAAATTGTCATTTAGTCAATTATTTCAGTAGCTAATTATAATATTTTGATTTACATTTGATTAATATATTATTTACAGTGACGTGCAGTCAGTATGTCCATAAGATGTGCAGAATTATATATTTTCCGGCCGGGCCGTAAAAGAAATGTAAAAACGTAGAAAATTGCCTTGACAGTTAGGAAAAAATATAAAAATTAAATATTTCGAAAAAGTTGAAATTTATGTAAGAAATATTAGAAATTCGAAATTTGAATATGGGACATCGCGACATTTGATCCGGTTTTCCTGGTTATTTTCTTCGGATCCGGATTCGGAAGAAAATGTAATGATGCAGGAGGTTTATAAATTAGTTGAGAAAAAATACAAGAATATCAAAACTATAGTTTTCGTAAAAAAGCTCTGTAAAAACTTAAAAGCTCCCAGAAAGCTTTAATTTCCGAACCTTATTTTTTACGTTTTAAAATTCATTTTCTATCCAGATAATGACACTTTTACCAAATTTCAAATTTTTCCAAAAGAAGCTCAAGAAATCTCGAAAGCTCATTGGAAGCTTAAAATTAAAATGTTTTTTTATATAATTTGGAATCGAATTTTTATCCTATTAATTAAATTTAAATGACTTATAGAAAGCTTATCCACACTATTAAAAGCTCAACGAAAGCTCTAAGTTTCGAACTTTTAAAATCTATTTTCTATTCAGATAACGAGCTATTAACGAAATTTCAACATTTTCTTAAATAAAGCCTTAAAAATCTCAAAAGCTCAATGAAAGCTAAAAATTAAATTATCATTTTATATAATTTGGAATCTAAATTTTATTTGATTCATTAAATTTAGATAAAATATAAAATGTTCGTTGAAAACTTTCTCAATCCACTCTAAGCTCAAAGAAAGCTTTAAGTTTAGAACTTCATTTCTTGCGTTTTAAAATCTATTTTTTATCCAGACATCAGCCCTTTCATGAAATTGTAATTTTTCCACAAAAAACATGCTTGAAAAATCTCGAAAGTTCATTGAAAGCACATATTTATTCAAAATTTAACTAAACCGAACGCTGAATTGTTCAAGAAAGATAATTTGCACTCAATTTAATTAATTAAAGCTTCGGCAGAAATTTTAATTTTCCACAAAGCTTTTAACTTTAAAGCTTTAATGAATAAAATAATATTATATTTTAATTAAAAGCTTTGGATTAGCTTGAAGATTATTGACAAAGTTATTAAATAAAATAATTTCAGAAAAATTAGTAGAACATTTTATTTGGATTCAAGTTTGTAAGGAATTTTTCCGAGTTAAAGTGTAGGAAAGTAGCATACGGATCTCGATTCCTATATTCTGATTTTTATAAATTAAATTATCCCAAATTTCATTACATTTCCTGCTGATCCGTAATTGAGATATTTTAATTTTCCGGCTTAATGTCGGTTCTTGGTTTTAATCATTACTTTCGCGAAATAATAAGGGTTAAGGGAGATTAATTAAAGAATTTAGCTCTTATTTTATTTAACGGTGCCTGGGTGATCTCGATTATTTTTCAGGCAATTAAATTTCTTCCACAAGTCAGGTATAATTAATGAATTACATAGATTTGAGAATTATTAATGTCTGCCCTCTTTCTGAAATCCCGACCAGATAGACTGCTGACAAATTCAGAAAATCCAGAAAGTCGATCACTGCAAAAAGTTTGAAATTACAGAAGAGGTATGTAGTATTCGGAATCGTCGAGAAAATGTTTAGAAAATTCTGGTAAATTGAATAAATCCCTTATAAATGTAAATCTGAAGCCAGAAATATCCGGAAAAATATCCAGAAATAGTCAGATAAATTAGAAAAAACCAATGTTAGAAAAATTCGAAAGAAAGTCAGTAGAAGCAGAAAAAATCTACCGAATTCCAACAATTGAAAATACAGCTGCTGATCTCTATAGAATTACTTAGTTCATGAATTTTCAACATCATCACTATAATTCCCTTAATATATTTTGAACAAAAACGAATAATTTTGTTCATAAATAATTTAACTCAAAAAAGATCATCATTTTAAATTATGTATTTATTGAAAATAAAAAAATAAAATAAAAAATAAAAATAAAACATTGTTTTATTAAATAATTATTATACAGTTTAATAAAACAATTTTTATTACTAGAATTATGAAATAAATTATAATTGTTTCAAACTTATTCACATAATGTCTTAAAGACGGTTAATAATATTAAATAATTTATATATTTTTAATTATATAATATTCTAATAACCGCATCATAACACAAACGGTATACATTACATTTGAAAAAGTCAAATTGGAAACAATCCTAATTATTAATTACAAAATTGTTCGATAAATTAATGAACGAAAAAAATGTATTCTTTAATGCTGATTTTTTCGCTAGATAAGAATGCGATTTTTTTTTTATTGAATTACAAATAGAATTTATGCAAAATTTTAATTTAAAAAATAATGTTAATAATAAAGTATTGTTGTAACAATAACCAGAGAATACTTGTTCCGTATTTTATGGATAGAATTTCGTAATAATAATGTTTGTTGAACAAAAAAAGATCATAATTGTGTTAATATCTTATTGTATTTTTTTTTTTAGTTAAAAATTAATAAAAAAAAATTTTTTTTTGAATTATGAATAAATCATAAAATTTACTGATCAAGATTTAATTCTTTTATTTATGTGGGAAGGTAAATAAGTTCCAATAAGCCAGTCGGGTACAAGAAATTGAAATTTTGTTTTAAAAACTGTTGAACCGTCCCTATAACTATAAATTATAATTTACCATCTAATCGCATTATTATTAAAACGATGACCATGATTAAATTATAATGTCTATGACCTGTGTTTTCATAGGGAAATATGTGTTCTTTTTTATTTATTATTTTTGCAATAAAATTTTAACTTACCATCACGACTCATTCCTAATTTGAGGCACTTTTGCAATCGACAATACTGACAACGATTACGATTAACACGATCGACAACACACTGCTTGTTACGCGGACATTGATAATTAACAACTGAACTTTGTGATCGACGAAAAAATCCTTTACATCCCTCACATGTAATTACACCATAATGTACGCCCGATGATTTATCACCACATACCTTGCACGGGATTATTTCAATTTGAGCTGAAATTTTATTTAAAAAAAAATCCTTATCAATTTAACAATAATATTTAATTTGAATTATATTAGAAAAAAAAGTATAAAATTAAAAATACATAGTTTTTTTTAGTTAAAAAAAATAGACAATGTTGTGAAAATATTGACTGATTAAATTTCACACTCGTAATATTTAAATATTCTTGACCTAATCCAATAGTATTTTCATTAATACACCCATCCACCAAATGCTAATTGATTTCTCTCCATTAGTTTTTTTTTATATTCAATTTGATACAAAATTGTTGGTCAAATTGCAAAATGATTCAAAAACCTTTGGTTTAAATAGCTATAATTTATGCACGAACATGTGTTATTAACACGAGTGTAGATAGATTTTATAGATTTAAAAAGTATCACAAAAATACTAAACGCAAAGGAAGTAATTATAAGGAAATCGGCTAAATTCTAAAATATTCTACATACCTGAGAGAAAGAATGCATAAAACTGCATAGATAAATCACTGGATTGGACATAGACATTTTCCTACAAAGTGACATTGTTTTTGATGCATCCTTTATGAACACAAATAAAATCTAAAAGGATGGTTTTTCTGGAGAACTCTCTTCTCACTATCTCATTAATTATTATTCAGGAGGAATTTGGTATAATTAGACCTTCCGTTCCCCGAACAAAATTTCCCGCTGTATATCGAATTTTCCACGAATGGTTTAGCCAAATTGGACCCGGTTTACGTAGTACCATTTTTAAATCAAAATTAATTCTCAGAGATATAGCACAGAGATATAATATAGCAAATTAATTACCTATGCCTATTATGTAATTAGCTCTAATAATTTCTGTTTAATTAAAAATGGATATGAAATGAAATTTTATCGGAATCTTACCACAAATCTTACCAATTAATTCCAGTTTGTCACCGAATTAATCAAAAAATTTAATTAATTAATTTTTACGCCAAAAAATGGATTGAAAATAGGAGTTTTTTCAATTTATTTCGATCAATTTTTCTTTTTAAAAAGAAAAGAATTTTTATAAACAAGAGAATTTTTATTAACTCGTATAAAATTAATTTTAATTAAAATGATTATTGATATGAAAGTATTAAATTATATAAAAATTGTTTAAAAATTAAAATTCAAGATTTCATTTCTTCATCTTGAGATTTTATTTCTTGTAATTAAAAGTTTGGAAATTTTCTAAATTTTCTGAAATGCCTAAGAAATAAATGTTCTTAACAATATATTTTGAAAATAATTAATTACCCTCTGTTTAATGGAGGATTATCGAATCACATAAATAGAATTAACAGCCAAAAAACAATTTTTATTTTATTAAAATTTTTTAAGAAAATTCAATCGACTGTGTGACTATTTAATTAGTTCATTAGTTTTTCCTGAATACTTCAGCATTAATTGGGAAAATAAATTTGTGATCCAGTTGTGAGCTTAGGACAATAATTGTTAATTTCCTCTTATATTTGTCAATCGATTTTTTGGATTTTCTTTCAAACATTTTTAATTCAGAACTTTTATTAAGACAATTCTATTCGATTTGGCTGACATTTTTTTTCTGATTAGTTCAAAAGCTAGATCAAAAACTATTTTCAGGATACTGGAGAATAAAATTGTTGGAACCAGTTATGAGCTTGAGAAAATTGATTATTTTATTTTATATTTCTTTGGCTTTGGATCAACTTTGGCTGTTTTTCGATCATAAATTGTACTTAATTCGGTAAAGGTAGGAAAATGTCCAAAATGGTCGGAAACATTTAGAAAACAGGGAACATACATAGGTAAGTTTAAGGAATATATAGGAAGTGGTGGGGAAAATTTTGCGGGTAGTCAGGATAGTCGGGAAACAATTTTAAATTATATAAATGAATATATTCAAAGAAGATGTTGTTTTAATATTTTATTTTATTATTTGAAAATTTATAGTTAGGGGCCAACTCTGTTGGGAACTTCAACCGAGCTGAGATTGCATATCTCCGTCTCCGTAAAAACGGCTCTCGTTACGACCGCCTTCAACACCAATAATGATTTCCATTTCGTCAATTTTTGAAATATATGATATACAAACATTTATGATAGCCTATTGAATTGTATGTCAAATTGAAATCGAATTAGTCGAGAATTATATAGGGATGTTAACCAAATATAAAAATTAATTATACATTCAATTCGCTTATCAGAGAGTCAACAAACTAAACTGTAAAGGAGTGGAGAAGAGACACTACCCTGTGGGCATTCCCTATTAAGACTGGTTTCGAATTGTAATGAACGTTTCTTAATTACCTAAATTCTTACCTAAATATATTAACAAAATTCATTTTTATGAATTTTAAAATTAATAATTATGTATGGTTTTGAATTCTTAATGTGCTTTGCTTACAATAGACAATATTTAAGAAATTTTTTAAGATCATCACGTAATTATTATGAAATAAATTTTTTATATTGTTTCTTCTAATGATTTTCAACCGTAAGCAATTATGTACATGTTTTTCCAATAAAATTTCAGATTTAAATAAAAACAAAAACGATTTTTCGTTAGAAAAATCTCATAAAACGATCTACGGAATTACGGTTACAACATTTTATTAGAAGTACCACACTTTAGAATTTGATTGTTCAAATAAAATTATGCAACCATATAGATTTCGATGATCGTACGTATTACCCCGTTTTGATCAATCTAAATACCGATTTGCAAAATATTATCTAATAAAAAGTCACGATCCACCCAATCGAAATGAGGAATGATTCGATGATCTACAACGATGATTTGCTGTGGGAAAAAATTCTAAAATAATTGGGGAAACATTTTCGTAATTGATAATTGCACTTAATTGCAGATGATTTGGATTATTTTTTTTTAATTTAAATTTCTTAATCAAAAACTCTACTTTAATCAATATTTTGTAAGCTATTGAGGTTGTTTATGTTCTCTGAAAAATTCGTGATCATGATTTTGATATTTCAGAAGATACCGAGAGATTTTGTATGCTAATTACTTGACCATTTAGATCTAATTTACATAATACTTGTATTATGTTACCGATGACGATATTTCATTTCCATTCTAATTCAAAAAATGGAGCTTGGTCTCTTTATTAAAAGATGAACGTTTCAACACATTGAAGAAATTATAATTTTTAAACTTTACGATGTTCAAGGTCGCAGGATTGCTTTAAGATCAACAATTACAACTGATAAAAAGAATTTCTAAGAAATTCTCGCAATTCCATAAGTTTATCAACCTTTCGAGTTGACCATATTGTTCACGTGTTCGTTTTGAAAACAATAACTGCATTCAGTCAAATTAATAAAATTGCATACATATTCTAATTACAATCACGAGCCAAACCAAAAAATTGCATACATTTTTTTTTATTCTACCAACAATATGATTCATATCGGTTCATTGACCTCACCACAGAACCGCGAGTAAATACACTGAAATTTACTCTATCCGACTACCAAAAAAAAAATTGTTAATTCGGCAAATCATTTCTTTTCTAAGCATTTTTTATTTCTTTTCATTTATATACATCTTCCAGACGATAAATAGCTGATC
>JANTOP010002430.1:0-18281 GCA_027564815.1 Symmerus nobilis
TAAAATATAGAATTGAGAATATTATGTTAATTAGTGATCTTATAAAAAAATAATAAAAAATATATTAATATAATTTAAATGAATAGTAATGAAATAGTGTAGAATAATTTGGAACACAATTAATTTATTGAATAATAAAAGAGCCACAGCAACGCGTGGTGGGGTCAGCTAGTTTGTCTATAAAAATCCTGAAGAATTTTGAATTATCCTTAAAATTAGCTGATACTTAAATAAGATACTTAAATATTACCTATAAAAGACTCCCGAAGCTTTCATAATGGTGCGATCGGTTTGCTTTCTAATATTTAGAATATGCTAATTTACTGATCTTTGGCATTTTTCTAAAGAATGTTAGGCAATTTCTAGCAATCATCTTTAGAGGTTTATAAAATTCTGCGCACCTTATGGAGATGTTGACCGCACGCCACTGGTGTTTATACAAAAAAGGTTCGAAATTTAGTCCCCTTGCAGTTTATTTTAGAAATTCGGTTTTAGAATCGACGGTTTAAAAATTATTTTGGAAAAACTCTTCTCATGCACCTTTCATACAAGATAGCGGCTCGCGCCCACCCTCTCTAAGGTCCGAAATTTATATTTTTCATCAGGGCCTAGGCTAAACAACCTGAAAATCGTTTCTACCCCATGTAAGGTAAACCTCTTTTTTTCCTTACTGACTGGATTATTATAATTTTTACTAGAAGTATCGCAGACATCAAGTACACATTTCGATCAAATAGAAACCAAAAACGGATCTCTTGCGGAAAACGAGAAAAAGCTCACCCAGCGCCACTATACGAAAACGTAAAGTGTCAATTTTCCCATGTTTACTTTATCAGCATTATTCAATATAATTTAATTTTGTAGATAAGAAAAGTGAAACTGTCCTTCGGAATTCGGAAATATAGGTGAAACTGAACGGATGACAATTTTCTCATTTAAAATGGATTCGTTAAATTAACCATTAAATTCGTATAAAAACCAATCCCAAAACATCGAAAAGTTGAATCGAATGAAAATTATAAGAAACCGTCTTGTTCCCATTCCGAGAAAAAAAGGTAATCCAATTTTGATTTAATTTAACTATACTTTCAATTTCTCTAATTTTCATTACAGGATAATCAATCATTTTCTTAATTGCTCACGGATCCATCATCGAAACATTTTCCAAATTTCTGATATCAGAAAAATTCAAAGCCAAACCAACCCAACTCATTCCACATCTCCGATCAAATAAAATGACAATCCGAGATTGGCTTATATTCAAAGTATTAACTAGCATTGCAACTAAAATATGGGCTGCATCCGGTGCCGCTCTATTAGCTTGTTTTATTTTATATTGTTTCTATGGTGGAATGTTAGCATTCCTTCTCCTACTAATAACATTATCTGGTAAGTTTAAAATCCGAGTTACCAACAAATCTCTGATCTGAAATGAAAATTCGTTTCCATAGGTATCCTCTACCAAGCTCAAGATAATCTATTATATCGTCCGGATTTACCGGAACAATCCCGAATTTTTGTACCAGCACCAGCTATGCATGGTCTCCCATATGAAACGGTGAACATCCGTTCAACAGACGGTGTCACCTTACATGCATTCTGGATCCGTCATCCGGGTGAGAAGGGACGTTTCGTACCAACGGTTGTTTACTTTCACGGAAATGCCGGTAATATGGGACATCGATTACACAACGCTGCCGGTATTTATCATACACTGCAGTGTAATCTGTTAATGGTCGAATATCGTGGATACGGATTATCGACTGGTTCACCTACCGAACGGGGATTATGTTTGGATGCGAGATCGGCTATTGATTATCTATTGACGCGACACGATTTAGATTTAAATTTAATATGTGTTTTTGGACGATCGTTAGGCGGCGCGGTTGCTATCGATTTGGTCGCCGATCCCGAATACAGTCAACGAATAATGTGCGTTATGTTAGAGAATACATTTACCAGCATACCAGATATGGCGGTTGTATTAATTCATCCTAGTTTTAACTATTTGCCTTTATGCATTTATAAAAATCAGGTAAATCATTTTATTCGGGATTAAATTCAGATTGATTGTCAACTTTTCTATTTCCAGTTCCTATCCATTCATAAAATTCAATATTTTTCTATACCAACGTTGTTCATTTCCGGTTTAGATGATACACTAGTACCACCAAGTATGATGACACAATTACATTCCCGTTGCGGTAGTATTCATAAAACATTATTACGAATAGCTGGCGGTTCACATAACAATACCTGGTCGCTGGCAGGGTAAAAATTAATCAAATTACTTAATAGTTTTAAACATTTCATAAAATTTACTTGTAGCTACTACCAAGGTATTGCACAGTTCTTGACGGAATGTAAGGCGAGCCGGGGCCCATTACAAACGCCACCGCTTAGCACAAATAATAAATGGCCAAAAATTGAGGAGGTGTGATTTGTGTGACCGATTCACCTTGTTTTCGGGTGCATTTAATTTTGTTAGCAGAAATTGTTACTTTTCTTCAATTAATTCTTAATTGAGATGGATAATTGTGATATTTTATTAGTTGATAAGTTTGTTGGATGTTTCATTTCCCACATTCAGTTGTACATAGAACAGAATAGCTATTTATTTTTAATTGTAGAATTTCTCTCTATCCTCGTCCAAATAATTATCGTTTTCTGAATAATTCAGATAAATGCTATTTCTACTTGGTTTGGAAGTACGGCGATTTTAGTTCATTTAAATTCTCATTTCGTTATTCAATTTTTGTCGTCAGGAGACAATATTATTTTAATTACAAAATACAAACAGATTTTCCTATTCAGGATTGGAAGATTTTTTAATTTTATTTATTCAACTCGCTTTTCTTCACTAACAAATTAATTTATTTTAATTATATTACAAATAGAAATTTTAATTGTAAAAATTAATTGTTTTGTGCCTTCAATATGAAAATTATAGACGAGTGATTTAAGAAAATGTAAGGGGGTTTCTTTTTATTATCATCATCTAGTCCCTTGGGTGCATCCCTATTTAGTTTGCCCTATTTTATATCGGTTATGGTCTACAGAAGTTTTAAAACTTTTTTAAATTGACGAAATTTGGTAGTAAATCTACAGAAAAAGTCACAGTGCGTCTGTAAATTCTATAACCCAGAATTCATAGCTTCTGTTGCCTATTTCGTCTCCCATAGATTGTAAAACTTGTAATTTTAATGTAAATCGATTTGAATCGAAATTGACTTCAAGGTCTGGGGTCTTTTTACGGTTCTCGATTCGATCTATTATTCGATCTATAGTGTTTCGAAAGGACATAGAAACTATACATATGGCAAAAGTGTTACCAGAAAAAAAAACAGTTTATTCGAAATGTTGTGCATATTCTATCCGTACTTTCGAATCGTTTGAATCAATCGAATCGAGGTCCGTAATAAGGGGTTTTGGATTACCTATGGATGCAAGAACATGAAAACAATTTCGCTCAAATAGACAAGCTACTTAATTTATTTATTGATATTCAAGATAAGCGTATCTATAAGTTTGTCCAAATTTTAATCTACATGCAGACCCGTTGCACACGCATCCACCATTTCAGGTGATTGTCTTTAGTATTAAGTTGTAGAAGATATCTCCTTAAATTGATGAGTAGTAAGCTGAGGTAACTAGCTGGAGTTGGAATCGCGGTTGGGACTTAGTTCGATAATCTTACTTTTTTACGACTAAAGGCGGTGCTAGGGCAGCAATTTATTGGGAGTTTGCTAAGTCGATACGCAGATACAATTTGTATGCATTTTTCTGTTGAGTCGTATCGACTCGACTTAACAAACTCCCACCGTAGGTCTGTGATTTTGATAAATAATGGAGATGGGAAATCTTTGCTTGTTATCGATTTATAAAATTAGAAAATCAGTAATACGAAAATGTTTTATTGAAATCGGAAAATTACATCAAAATCGTAAAACTTTTTGAAAATCGAAGAAATTTTTGAAAATTGAAAACATTTTTGGAAATTGAGAGATTTTTTCAAAAATGAAAATTTTCATTAAAATTGGAAAATTGTTATAAAATTTTAGGTTTCTCGAGGAATATTCCAAATGTTGTTGAAATTATCTAATTTTATGATTTTTATTCAAACGATAATACTCATAAATTATTAAATATTTTTATGAAATTAAATTAAATATTCATAATTTGAAAGTTTTGAACTCTACTGAGTTGAATCTTGAATGAATAATAATTATTATTCATAGAAATATAAATAGAAATAGATTCTATACTAGACCTAGATTAGAGGTGCGAGGTAGGGTACTAAATATTCCGTGAGAATTTCGACCGCTTATAGAAAGTTATTCAATATTTTGGATAGTTCTACTTCATGAAGTTTTCCTCCGAGATGTATAAGGAATAAAATTTAAATTAAATTATAAATTCCAAATTACTCTGACGACCAATTTTTGACAATTTTAAAGCAATCCCGAAGAATTTCGACTTCCTGAATGAATTTGATTTAATAATCTGATAATAATTTGGAATTTATCACATTTTTCTGATTTACATGAAATTTGTCTGAGAAATTCCGGACCAATTTTGCGAGACTTCATTAACATTTTTTCGACAACAATTTTTGGCAAGTATCTCTAGCTTTAAAGCTTTCGCTGAGTTCTTCAGTTTATGCAGAGATTTCGTCGGAAAACGTTGAGTTTCTTTGCAGTTAAATTATTTGGATAGAAAGTAGGTTTCAATTGGAATAAAATTATATCCTAAACCCAAAATATGCTTTTAAGCTTTTATTGACCTTTTGGTCATCAATTGTTTTGATATTTCAGATTTGATTAAAATTTTGTAATTCGGGAAAAAATGAAAGTTGAAGACATGAAATTTTATTCAAAACTTAAAGCTTCCGCTGAGCTCTTAAGTTTATACGGAGCTTTTGACGGAACGTTATTTTTTGCGTTTCGTTGCAGTTAAATTATTTGGATGGAAAATAGGTGTCAATACGAATAAAGTTATGTTCCTAGTCCGAAAGTTTCATTGAGCTTTTAAGCTATTGTGGAGCTTTTGTAGGAAACTTCCAGATTTGATTAAAATGTAATTATTCCGATAAAAATTATATTTTAAACCGTATAAAATGTTATTCAAAAATTTAAGCTAAATTAACTCTTAAGTTTAAGCGGAGCCTTCGTCATAACAGTTTGAGTTTCATTGCTGGTGCACATTTTACAATAGATGAATAGTAGGTTCGAATACGAATATAATTATATCCCAAAGTTGAAGCTTTCTTTAAAAGCATTTATAGAGCTTTTGTATGAACGTTTCAGATTTGTTTAAAATTTAATTATTGTACAAAATTTTATTCAAAACTTAAAGTTTTTAATGATTTTCAAATTAATTCAGAGCTTCTGTACAGAAGCTATAAACCTTTCATACAGTGAGTAAGATCGTGAAACATGTTTTGCATCAAATTTGAAAAAGCTATGGAAGGGGAGAATTGAACTCATTAAGGGCTCGGAAACACAAATCATCAGTGTCGGTCTTAACCCTCGGGCAGAGTACTTCAGGGCGCCCCTATTGAAATGAAAATGTGACTGTTACTAAACAAAAATTCGATTATGTCCATGGAGAAAACCAGTATAAGTTTGAATAATTTATTTATAGTCATGTGCGAGTCGTTGTGCTTAGTTTTGGTCTCCTCTCCTGCGTGCTTTCATCGCTCCAACCAGCCTGGCGCCCTCGGACGGTGCCCGGACTCGCATCCCTCAAAGGGCGGCGCTGCAAATCATAAAACTGCTGCAAAAATGTCGTCAAACGTCAGGAAATCACGAAAGCGGAAAAATATTTAAGGAATTGGATTCGAAGAGTCTGAAAAAATCAGACAAACTCTATCGAATTTAACTAAAATTGGATTATCAAATATCATGATGTGGGCCCCAAGAACTTACGGGGCCTCTAGGTACCGGATGATCTGTTGCATGGAAGACGCGACCCTGCTATTGGTTTGGGATTATTACATTAAAAATTGAACATCAAAGTTATACCTCGAAATGGAAATACTGAACATCAATAGAAAATATACCGCAATTATTTCATGTTCTCGAACTCTTAGATCCCGTACAGAAAAGCTCTAAGCTAAGATATTCGCATTTTTTTAGGAGAATTTTAGGATATTGATTCCCTAGTTTTAATTTAATATTTAACTATCTCCTCAAATTTTTAGCAAATATCTAACGGAAGAAAATAGTGACAATTCATTTTTAAAATCCAATCCTCATTCATCGTTACATGAAATATTTAAGTTTCTTAGATTTTTTTTATTCAATAATGTGTCTTGAAATATCTAGAATTTATTTATAATTTTTCGAAATTTGTGAAATAATTTTTGATTTTCTTTCTTTTTATGTGCTGTACATTCTTGACTAAATTTACAGATCTCTCGCCAAATTTTCAATTTTCCGTTAATTATCAATATAAAAATCATTAGAAAAGTGAAGTAGAAATTTCTAAATATCCAGTCGATTGTTAGAAATTCAACAGCTCATAGAAATATCTGACATAGGCAATTTATATGATATCTGTTGTGCCAGGTAAAGACCCATACCGTGGGACCTTCCCAGGCAGTGACAAATTATATGTAGTAGAATAATAATTGTTATATATTGGAACATACCGTTCATCTATAGACCTTCAAAATAGTTTTCCTTTTGGCGGTTAGAAAATATTAAGAATATATAATAAGAATCAAGTATATTTATTTGGAAGGAAAATCCCCGAGAAAAAATTTCGCGCATTTCAAAACTTGACCTCTGAAATTCTCTACTTGTCGATTTAATTGAAAGGCATTCTTTGGAATTCCCTATCCTTTTTCGCCTAAACATCGAGCGAGTTTATTAAATTTTGTACAAATCGGTCTGAAATGGGGTTTTAGGTATATACTATATTATATTATTAGGAAGACCAATGACCTTAAGCCCTTAAGGTATTGATAGATCAGTCAAGTCATCCCCTATTTGAATCCCTATAGACAATTTACAATATCAAATTTTCCGAGAGATTATAACCATTTTTCAGAAAAGTACCCAATTTTCTGTTGTCTGTTAATATTGACCCCCCTCAATGAAGGGGTTAATTTTTAAAAAAATTGTTTTCAATTTTTTTCGCTGTATATTCTAAGGTTTAAGTCCACTTTATTAGATTTTCCGGTTACTGCAAAGAATTTAATGGAAGAATCAACCAAAAAAAAATTATAGGTTCGCTTCGACTTTTTGGCTAAAATAAATAAATTTCGAAACGGCTGATTTTTTCAAAAAATGTTTTTATAAAATTATCTTTGCTAATTACTTAGAAATAATTTGGCATCATTAGATTAGACATTTTTTTTCAGGAATTATTAGGATTATTTTGACGAAAAATCAATCAAATTTATTGAATTTTTTACAAGTCGATTTTTGCCGCAATTTCAAAATTATAAGTTGGAAGCATACCCCCTGCCCTTATGCTATTGATAGATCATCTAAGTCATCCCCTATTTAAATTCATATAGAAATTTTCCAATTTTTAAAATTTACGGAAAAATATAACCATTTCTCCGAAAAAAACTCCTTATTCGGTTGTTCATTTATATCGGCCCTCCTAAAATCAGGTGATTGAGATTTTAAAAATGCTTGTTCTACAATTTGCTCACTGAACCCTTAAGTTCAGTTCCACATTATCATATTTTTCAATACGGTAATAAAATTTCCTGGAAATTTTAATTTTCCACAACAGCAACAGGAAAATTCTATAAAATCGAAGCATTGCTTCAATAACGGATTTTTTTATATCAATTGAACATTTCATTTTTATCAGTGGCGTGCAGTAATGCGCTCGAAATCTAGCTTATCGTCTACCTATCTGAGGATTCTTCCGATCAGTGACAGATATGAGGTAATTAAAGTCTTGCTTTCTAAGATCTATACTCTCAATCGACGTGGAGGTATCGAAATTTATTTTTTATCCTAATAATGTAAAATTAGTGAAATTGATGATTTTCTGAAAAAGCTTTAAAAAAATTCCAAAAGCTCATCGAGAGCTTTTAATTAAAATATAATTTTAGGCAGTATGGATTCTAATTTTTCTCCCAATAAATAAATTTAAAAATCCGAAATTTCCGTTGAAAAGTTTCGTGGAAAATTAAAATCTCTACGAAAGCTTTAATGAATTAAATTGAAGGAGAATTATCATTAAGGGAATTCATGCCCTTTCTTTGAAAAATTCAGCTATCGGCCTCAAATTTTGCATATGTATTCAATGAGCTGATTTTTGCAGCATATTTTCTGGGGAATATTGAAAGTTCGTGAAAGGTTTGATATCTAAATAGAAAATAGATTTTAAAACGTTAAAAATAAAGTTTGAAACTTAAAGCTTTCTTTGAGCTTACCGTGTATTGAGGAAGTTTTCAACGAAAATTTCATTTTATCTAAATTTAATAAGTCGAATAAAAATTTAATTCCAAAAGTTATATTTTAATTTTAAGCTTTCAATAAGCTTTAGAGATTTTTAATGGTTTATATTCAAAGAAGTAGAAATATTGTTATCTAGATAGATAACTGAATTTTTACACGAAGAAAATTAAGTTACAAATTTAGAGCTTTTGATGCGCTTTTAATATTTTCAACAAGCTTTTTGCGAAAATTTTATATTTCATTTAAATTTAATGAATCGGATAACAATTCGATTTCAAATTATATAAAATGGCATTTTAAGCTCTCAATGAGCTTTTTTTGTTTGGGAAAATTTGAACTTTCGTTAAAAGATCGTTATTTAGATAGAAAATAGATTTTAAAACGTAATAAATTAGGTTCGGAAAATAAAGCTTTCTGGGAGCTTTTAAGTTGTTTAAAAGCTTTTGTGCGAGAAGTTTAGTTTTGATATTTTTGTATTTTTGCTCAACTAATTTATGAACTTTCTGCATCATTCAACTTTTCCGAAATATTTAATTTTTGTATTTTTGTGATAAGCCCCCGAGGGGGGCTATGGTCCAAATCGGATTTTTTTTTTGGATTTGAAATTTGGCAATTAAGCGGTTGATGTTCTGGGTATATCCCGATAAAGAAGAGTCCTGCAAAAAGTCTCGAAATCGAGCCTGTGGTCCTCCTATATAGTGTTATTATCTAATGATGAGGTAGTAGTTCCAGGTTTGAGTGCCAAATGTCAAATATCAGGGCTAGTCAGGGTTGGGAAATCACTAAAGACTGGGGGGTCTTAAACAATGTTCGAGTATCAGGGAAGTCACAATGCTTGCAAAAAGGAATTGCTGGGATACGGTGTTACTGGAATTACTAGATAAAGGAAAGATTGTGAATAACTTTACATAAACATAGATAAATAACATTCTACCTACATTACATTTGCTTTTATTAAAAAAAAATATCTTAAAATTAACAATATTCAATAGTAGGACCTCGATCTGGTAACATTGTTGGTCCATTTATAACGACAGAATGGCGATGTAACGTTCCCATTTGACCCTCAAATAATATATCGTTAATCGCTTTCTTCGCAAATATTTGCTGAATCGGTGCCATGTTTTGCAATTCAACTGCCCATGCAATCGTCAATTTATCAAAGTCGCTATGTGTGGTTTCACGGTATGGTTTGACAGACACTGGATCCATTTCCTCTTGCTGATCTTCAATAGTTTTTATTAGATTTTGTTGTGGGGCCGGTTGAACGTAAGACGATGAATTAGAAGTTTCATTCTGAAAAAATAAAATAAAAATTTAAATTTAAATTTTCATTTTAAAAATTTGAAAATAATTTTTTTTGACTTGAATCAAGCTAACATAAAATTGGGTACTTGTAGAGAGTCAATTCACTTACCACTGGCGAATCATAATCAGTAATATCTACGACATCTTCCTTCAATATAATATCATCCATATCTGTTTGTAGCGTAACATTATCTTGATCCTGTAGAAAAAGCATTTCCTCGAAATAGTACAATCTCGGTTCATACTCAGGTTTTGAAGGATCAAGTTTTGATTCCTTCACTTTCCTCAATTCTTTTCGAAAATTCGTTCGCAGAGCATTAAATTTCCGGGCCACATCGTCCCGTTCAGCAGTTGGATGTATTTCTCTAAACTTTCGTGTAAGAATTTGATACGCTCGATTCTTCTTATCCCTATTAGTGTAATCCTCTGACTTCACACGCCATAGACATGGCATATTTCGATATAATCGTATACACTCAATTATATGTCGTTTCTCTGGATCTTTCGATTTCGCAGACATTATTATTAATGTTTTACCGATTTATTGAAACAATTTTAGAAGAAATGAATTGAAATTATAAGAAATTGTTGGAAAAAAAATTTGTCTTGTCAATATTTTGTTAGTCAATCCTCAATTTACTTACGGGAGATCAATAATATTGCGCAATTGACATGCATTTGATTGCTATTACAATCACAGTAGAAATTTTCAATAAACAATTCAGTTGGATGTACAACGCCTGAACGTTGATAGTTATCAATTTTATCAATATTTTACAATGAAAATATCTGAGTTTATGCGATTGGTCTTACTTCATATTTGAGAACGTTAGAATTCAGAACAGCGCTAATTGTCAATCCTATGAACATGTCTTAATCTTAAAGATAATGTAGCAGCCGATTTGGAACACACATAGGAAACTATAGTCCGCCAAATTAATTTATTTAATATTGTAAAGACGATCAATCTAATTTCAATTGATAATTTAACAGAAAGACGTACGGATTTACAATTCGTAACGGGTAACTCCTTAATTCTTAAGGGCTTACGTGCCCTGTAAACCTGTAAAGGTTTTAAGGTCTTTAAATTATGAATTCAAATTTTTCCTGACATTTTCCAGGGTATTTTTGAATTTGTCCATTGAATTTTGACTCTAAATTTTAAAAATCATAAAGTTA
This sequence comes from Symmerus nobilis, assembly GCA_027564815.1. NCBI lineage: Eukaryota > Metazoa > Arthropoda > Insecta > Diptera > Mycetophilidae > Symmerus > Symmerus nobilis. The sequence goes on from JANTOP010002430.1 coordinate 10,914, forward strand.
AGATAATGGAGGGAAAAATCCTGGAGACAAATTCGAAAATATTGAACAAATTTGGGAAAAAGTCGAAAAAATTAAGTAAAAAAATTTAGAAATGGTCGTGAAAATTTAGGAATGCTTGACCTTTGCGAGAATGTCGAAAATTGGGAGCCAAAATGTTGATAATCGGTCGGTATTATTCGAAAAAAAGTCCAAATATGGCCGATAGAATTTCTGTAAGTCTGTTGAAGGAAATTTTAGGGGCAATATCGGCACTTGTCTAAATTTTGTTATTTTTACTTGTAATTTCCATCATTTGCCAAAACATTCCAGAAACGAGCATCGCGACTTTACGGAAAAAATTAATTTGGGGTGGAAATTTACTCGCGTCGTGTCGAGTTAGTAGCGTGCAGACTAATGGGCAGAAGGTACAGAGCACACTTGAAATATGATCCAATTTCTCATAAGTCTTGATTCAAGTTAAATCATACAAAAACTGACTTATTGAATTTTAAAATTTTTTTTAGATTTTCTCGAGATTTGTTGATTTTCTCCAAATTTCCCGAAATTTCCTTAATTTTTATTTAACTTTGAATACGTGGACTTCAAATTTTGATGAACATTTTCTAATTAGAAAAAAAGTTCCGAAATCTGGAATAAAGTTACATCCGAAACTTAAAGCTTTTATATTTTCCAGAAGCTTTTTGAGGAAAATTTCAAATTCGATTCAAAATTCATTAATCGGATCAGAAGCAGATTCCAAACAAATAAATTGAACTTTTAAATTAAAAGCTCTCAATAAACTTTGGCGACTTCAATAAAGTTTTTTCAATAAATTTGAAATTTCGTTGCAGTTTCATTTTTTTGCCAGAAAATATGTTACAAAAACATATAATTAAATTCCAAACCGTAGCTTTCTGTGAGCTTTTCCGATTTTGAAAAGCTTTTGGAGGTAAATTTCCGATTTTATTAAAGTTTCAGTTATCGAATGAGAAAAGTAGATTTCAAATAAATAAAAATCAAATTTGTATCGAAAGCTCTCAATGAACTTTGGTGACTTTAATTGAACTTCTTAGAGAAAATTTGAAATTTCGTTGTTGTTATTTGGTAAAAGAAAAAATAGATTTCAATTCGTATTAAATTACATTCGAGCTTTCAAATTTTTCAAGCTCCTTTTCGGGGAAAACATCAAATTTTAATATGATTAAAAGCTTTTATCAGGGTCAGCAAAGATTTTTAAGAAAAGTTAAAATTTCGTTACAGAAAAATTATTCGGAAAGATAAAATATCTCAAACTAAAAGCTTTCTTTAAAAATAAAACTTCAGATTTAATTAAAATTTAATTAATCAAATGAAAAGAGTGAATTTCCCTTGTAATTCTTACAATAAGAACTAAATTTTCCACGGATTTTCTTCCGGACGTGGAAAATGTAATGACGCAGTATTGTTTCCTAATCATCAGATAAATAAATTGATTTATCAAAATTTAAAAACAATCAACCCCCGAATTTTGATAAGGGTTGAAGTGGGACGTTGTTATTTAAACGACCACTATGCCGAAAATTGTTTATAATTTCCTAGGAAATTTAAAATTTTAAAATTTCACTTCCAGAACATTTAAGGGATGGTTTAATAGAGGTAATGAGATGAAAACGTTAAAGGGTTTTCTAATAAAGTTATATTTTTTTAATAACTTCACAAAATGATCATCTATTTTCGGGACTATTTCATTACATTAATTAGGTCCTCGTAGATAAACTTTCTGTAGTTAGTTCTTCAAAATTCTGTTCCCATTGTGGAGATATTGACCGCACGCCACTATGTCCAATTGAGACGACTAAAAACATACTGCATGAATTTTTACTCGGCTCAACTCGACAAGACTAGAAAAAAAGAAAAGTCGAGTCAATATTCGTCGACAAATCGAGCCATGATTGGTCGAACAAATATCGAAGAGTAAAACTGGTAACAAAATCAAGATATCAGACTAATTGGTTCGGTGAGATCGCAGTGTCCAGAAAACTTATTGTTGCCCTAAGGCAGGGGTGGGCAACCTTATCTGTGTAGAGAACCGCATGAAAATGAAAAAATCTCGGAGGGCCGCATGATAATGTTCTAGGAATTTATACTATAAATTTGAGAAATTCGGGAAAATGAGTAATGGTGAGAAAATGTTGTGGCGTACAGGCTAATGCGCAGAAGGTGCAGAGCACACCTTTTCGATTTCCTCGATTACATTTTCCGACTTCCAGACTTTTTACCGAATTTTTGTCGACTTTGCTGTACTTTTATATCGATACACATTTGCAGTATAATCTGCTTTGCCTCATAACAGACAGTCAACGGACAACAGACAACAGACATAAAATAGTTACGGCCTAACCTAGTCTCTACTTCTCTACTTTACCCTAAGTTTCTCTAAATTATCAAAATTTTCCTAAAATTTGCCTTTTCCCCAATTTTGATTGGATTTCCCCCGATATTATCCTGACATTTTTCGCATGTTACCGAAATTTATCCTAATTTTTCCCTACTTTCCAATATCTCGGCTTCTTCCTATTTCCTCCAATCCTGGACAGATGTTTTTTGTAGAAACGGTTAAACGGTAATCTAATTTAATCTAAATGCGGGGGCGGTGGTGGGGGGGGGGCGTGGGAGTTTTGACAGATCAATTTATTATCCCATATTTGGATACAATTTCATATTTCCAAATTTTAAATTTTCCGGGAAATTATGAACATTTTCCAAAAAAGTGTCAATTTTCATATGGATTTTGTAGTGACCACCCTAAAATCAGGGGATACATTTTATGGAAAAGTTTATTCCGTAATTTGTACATACGATCGTTAGATTTATTTTTACGTAACCAGATTTCCAAGTTTCCAAAAAAAATTTCCCGGAAATTTAAGTTTTCCACCAGAAAGTCAGAAATATTTTAAGAATTTGTTGGTAAGAAATGCGAAAAAATTGTAATTTTTTGAAAAAATTTTCTAGATAACAACTCATCACAAATAGCTTAGAAATAAATTCCGATCGTTAGGTTAGAAAATCTTAACGTTACGTAGGTCATCCCCTATTTGAATTCATATCGAAAATTCCTAATATTAAATGTCCCGGAAAATTATAACAATTTCCCTGAAAACAACGGTTTATTTTTAAAAAGTTTGTTCTACCATTTCTTGATTGCAATCTAAGCTAAGCTAAGATCTTGTTAAGCCAACAAAATTCTGCACACCTTATGGAGATAGTGATGGCATGCCGCTGAGAAAATGTCAGAAAAACTTCAGTAAATGGAGTAAAGGTAGTAGGGATCGCGAGATATCGCAAAGAAAAAATATAAGTAGAAAATCTAAGGTCGGCGAAAATCGCCCGTAAAAATTTAGAGGTTCTTTTTTTTGGAATTATGAGAAATTACTTTTTTCATTATTCGTTTAAGAACAATTTTGCGTTTTTAGATTTTTGAAATTTCAGAGATAATTTCTGAGAAACTTAATTTTTTTACTAAATGGTTCCCAAATTCATGAGAATTATAAGCAAATATTTTGTTTTCTTGGAAATTGATATCTTGGCATTCAATTGAATTTTATGAATAAAATTTCGCGAAATTTACTACAAGTAAAATTTTGAAAATTATAAAATTTGAGAAAAGCCTTGAAATTGAAATATTTGTTTGGTAAATCAAGAGATATCTTGAAAATTGGATGGAAAATCATCTATAAATTCATATAAAATTGAAGTCACGAGAAAACATGAATATTTTCCTGTTTTTCTTTGGATCTCTCCGGAATTTTCCAGACCTTATATGACTTTTCGTTACTGATTACCATCTATCCCAACCTTTTCCCCATTTTTGTATCTCCTTACTGACTTTTATCAACTTTAAACGAGTTGTTGATAACATTTTCATGACTTCCCCCTTCATTAACGGAACTTTTCTGATTTTATTCTAAATTTCAGGATTTTCCGATTTTTTCCAGGACCATTTGGGTCCCGAAGAGGTCAGAAAAATCAGGAAAAATTGCGCATTTGAGTCATAGTCCCGAAAAATTTCGCAGAATAATAGAGAATGGAGCCAAGTCGAAAGGAATATAAAAATTAACGTCTTTTCATTCTAGACTTTTTCTTTTCCTAGATTTTTCATTACATTCTAGAGTAGTGATGGCGAATCTATGACCCACGGGCCAGACACTGACCCACGCAGGTTTTCTAAATTACCCACGCGTTGATTGTTATGATTTATAACATAAAAGGCAGAACAGCCAATCAAAAATATTAAAAAATAATGTATATTTACAGTAATGGCCATAGAAAAAGACTCAGCATGAAAATTACGAATTTTTTGTGCGCTAAGAAAGTTTTAAATTTCGTTTTTTAAGTTATATGTTTTTTAAATCTATTATCTATCCTAAAAATTTAACGTCATTCATTGAAATTTAAAACTTTCTGAAAAAGCTTTAAGAGAGTTACAAAACTTCATCTTAAATCTTACTCATCTTAATATATTAATTAAGTTGGAATGGAATTTAATTTTTATTCCAAAAATTAAATTTAAATGAATTTCGAAATTTTCATTTAAAAGCTTTTTGATGAAATCGAAAGCGTTAAGAAAGCTATAAATTTCGGTTTTAAAGTTATACGTTTTAAAATCGATTTTCTATCGCAATAATTTAATTTAAAAATTGCCTGAAAAGAGATTTAAGAAATATTCGAAAGCTTATACAAAGCTTTTAATTAAATTGCCATTTTTTTCATTTCCGAACCAATTTTTCATTAAATTAATTAAATTTAAATAAAATGTCAAATTCTCGGGAAAAAGCTCTGTGGGAAATTTATACATCTAATAAAGCTTTACATTTAAGATTTACATTAATTCATTTTGATATCGTTTTTACTTCAAATTAATTTAATATATTTTAACGAATTTTTCCCGCCTATTCTATACTTTTCCTGTTTTCATATCGACTTTTCGGGATTCTAACAATTTCTTCCCGGCTTTTTCTCTAAATTCTCCCGAATTTTTGCTGTAAAAAAGCCGAAATACCAAGGATTGTCGGCAAATAGAGAATGTAATAGAATAAAGTAATAAACGTCTAGAAATAGTCGGTAAAAAGTCAGATTAAAGTATAAAGGTGGAGAATTAGTCAGAAGAAGTTCTTAAAAAAAATCAGAAAAATCTTGAAAAATCAGTTCCAATTTGCCAGAAAACTTATATAAGAAAAGAAGTAACGAGAGAGGTCAAGAATTTAGAAATTCAATTTAAAATGTGAGAATAATTGAAAAAGTTAGGGAAAGTCAGTAAAATTAAGGAAAGTAAAGTGCGGGAAAAATTGAAATCATTCTGAAAGCAGTCCAATTAAGGAGAAAATTAGTCGGAAAATTACCGGAAAAATTAAGAAATTCAGGGAGAAGTGTCGGAAAATTTAAATTAATTTTTTCCCAGTTCTTAATCTGTATGTAAATCGCCAGAGATAGAGATAGTTGATCATTTTCCATATTTCAAAATTATATTTCTAATTTCTATTATTCAAGAGGCCCGCGGGCCGTTTGTTGTTCACCTCTGTCATAGATTATAAGGAAGTATTTTTAAGGAAATTAGAATAATATAGTTTATCGCTAAATTTTATTTATTTTCAAAATTCATAAAACAGTTCAAAATATAACAAAATAAACATCGGTAGAATAGCCTTAATCACGAACACTTTTATTAACCTTATCATAAACTTCTGGGAATGCATTCTTACAATCTAATTTCTCTCGCATCTTATCGTACAACGTATGATCGAACATTTCCCGAAACTCTTCTCGCGTACGGAACGTATCGGCATACAACATTTGGAATCCATTCGATTCAGCTACCACATCCTCTAAGTACCGTGTCGTTTTGGCCGCCTCAAAATTAGTAACATGCGGTACACCATAAACGCCGATATCAACGTACATGTCTTCGGATAAGTTTTTAGCCGGATGTACCATACCCGGATCGTTCGGTAGATTGAATGGACACAACCAGAGCGGATATACGCGTACCGTCTCATCGAATACTTGGATGCAACGTTTCATTGTCGATGTCGGTACCAACATATCCTGAATGATGTGATGACGTTCATATAGATTCTTAATAGCATCGGCTTGGGTTAATTTCAGTAGGGACACTTTAACGGGCATCATCCAGCCAAATAGGTAACGGAAGAAGACATTATTACCGAACGGTACGATATCTTGTAGTTCCCAGAACAGAGCGCGGGAATGTCGATGATAGTAGTCACGTAATGGGATGTATTCAATGACTTCTATTCCCGATCGAAGAATACGGCGAACGTGTTGGAAGAACCAAGGTTTATACCATTTTCCAACATCATTAATCTTTGGATTAAAAAATTATTTTAATTAATTTTATAAATTTCGATTTACGTTAGTAATCTTACCTTGCTCCATTCAACTTTACTATCTTCAACCATTACTCCTGTCATAATTACTGCTTCATTTAAATTATACTGTAATCCCTCAACGAAATGATTACTCTTATCATGAGACACCTTATCAAATTTCTCGACAATATTTTCCAATCCACGAACAGGTTCATACTTCAACCGAATATATTTGGTAGCTGGAACAATTTTAATTTCTACAGCTGTTAATAAACCCAACGTCCCATAACTCCATGGTATCGCATAAAACAGATCCGTATTTTCGGTTTTTGAACATTTCACCAAACTTCCATCGGACATCACTAACTCGTACGATTCACAAATATGTTGGAATAGACCGTATATGTGGGAACTTGATTCAACACCAGTACCCATAACCAAACCACCAACAGTCAGATCATCCAATTCCGGTACGATGGCAATAGTCCAACCAAGCTGGGCTAATGTACGGGAGATTTGTCCCATATTTGCTAACGGTTCGACTCGTACCACTTTTCGTTCGATATTCACTTCCAATATATCGATTAGATTGCATTCAATTTGAAACAGATCTTTCTTATAGATTGGCTTACGGAAACTCATCGTTTGGTAACCGGGACGGGCTGTACACATTTTCTTTTTCATATCCGTTTTTCGCCATTCTTGTACCTGAAGAATGGGAATTTTTAGAAATTTGAATTTTTAGGATTGATTAATAAGTTTGTTTTTTAGAAATTTATTTAATTGCATCTGTAAATTGTTAAAGAATCCTAAAAAAATCTAACTTTATTAGGGTCATTCCGAATTTAAATATAACTTATTGTTTAAGCTCCAATAAAGTTAAAAAGATATCGAATCGGCCAAAATAGTTTACAATTAAATTAATTCAATATTTTAAATAATTTAAATTAAATTAGCTACTGGTCTTTTCGTATTAAATATTTTTTTTTTAATTGAATATAGAACCCAAAAATTAAAAAAAAAT
>JANTOP010002441.1:0-18280 GCA_027564815.1 Symmerus nobilis
TGGTCTGTTCTGGCCAACCAGTTTTGAGTTTGTTGAACGATATTGATCGAGTTTTTAGCAAAATGGTCTCGAGAAACCAATACAGGGTGGGGCGATGCATTATCGTGGTACAAAAACCAAGAGGTGTCTACCCATATTTCTGGCCTATTGAGGCGAATAGCTTCACGCAAATGACGCATTCTGCTCAAATAATATTCCTTGTTAACAGTTCGACCAGGTGGAACAATTTCATAATGTACTCAACTCCCATGATGGTGCGCTTCATGACGTCCATTGGTTCAGAGATTTTTTTCCAAAAAATTGAGTGTTCAATCGAGATTTGACGCGTTTGAGGCACCAAACATCTTTTAAAATGGTTTCACTCAGCATCGGGAAAAAAATTGTCAAGCAATGTTTTTCGAGCGTCAAATCTTTGATTTTCTTGACCAGTCTTCAACTCGTTCTCGTCCTTCTTAAAAGCTTTGACTCATATAGATGAATGGAGCAAATGTACGTAGTTAACAGCAAAGCTACATCTCTTAGGCACGGATAATTTGTTTCATTTCGCAAATACACAAAGTGTCTTTTAATACAGTCTGCTTTGATTATTTTTATATAACTCGGTGTGTCCAGATAACTCATGTCTTATGAGTAATTTGTAAGGAATATGTCTTAAGTACTAATAAAAAGTACATAAATCAGAAAACGTTTTCCTTGGTAGTCTGTGAGTTGAAATATGATGTTTTCTATTTTTCGCGAACTCTCAGCTCTGATTTGAATAGTAACGTCCATTAGTCTTTGCCCGTTTAATTCGTAATTTTCTTTGTGCAATATCCATATGTTCTTTTGTGAATTTTTATACTTTTCTAATAACTAAAAATCTCATCGTTGTTCACAGATTTAGATTTTCGTACATCAAATTTAACCACGCAACAAAATTCCCAAACAAATATCAGTTCACAACCCCGTTCCAACGAAGTGAATGCAAATGAACGAAATGCTAGTAGTAGATCGTCTAGTACATATTCACAAAACACAAGTGGCAGCACATCAACAAATCCCACCGACCAAAAATCCTCCATACCCGCCAAACAATCCCCACCCGATAGTAGCCCGAAAACTAGTCCAACAAATTCGAATGCATCAAATGCAACCAGAAATCTATATCCATCCCTTAGTCCATACATCGATCGGAGCAATATTCCATCTGATTTACCAACCGTACATAATCGGACGCCGGTTAAATTAAAATTACCAATCAATCAGCATATAAAAGATTTGAGTGGCACATCGTCCGGTTGTGATTGTAGCGATGACGAAATGATAAATGAATTCCAACGGAAGAGACAGGAGGATAAATCCCGTACACCGGACGCCAATACTTCGAAATTTGGATTGAATGATGATCGACAGGAAGCCGGACCAAGTAATTCATTATGTAAATCACCAAACACGGACACGCAACAGACCAAAGAACTATCGGATAGTTCAAATGCATCATCGTTTGAAGAATTGATACCAATGGCGGCTAATAGTGATACGGAAAATTGGCAGATCATAAATGGAACTTTGGATGATTCCAATCCTGATCGGTCAAATGATAGTGGCGCACAAAGTGATAATTTATTGAGAAATTCATCGCAAAGTATATCGACGAATGCTTCAGCATCTGGACGCGGTGGCGTCAACAGTGATAATGTTGTTGAACGAAAAAAGAGTCCGAGACGAATTGAACGGCATCGATCCGATGGTGTAATATATCGAAAGTCACCCACTAATCCATCGGATCTAGATAATGATGTCGGCGATGATTATGATGATTCAGACGATGATAATTTGAAAATTTTACAACAGAAACGAAAGAAATCTTGTCACAAATGTGGCAAGAACAAACAAAATCTGAATTCGATAATGCAGAAACATATAGCGAAATTACGGACCCAATTAGAAAGTTCTAATGCTTCCGATGCTCAGATAAAAGAAGAATTGGAAGCGTTTTTAAATTTTCTGGAAATGGAAAATCAACCATCAAATGATGCCAATGGTTCAGATCAAGTAAATTCACCGATCACTTTGCCTCCTGATATTAACGTTCCAATATTCGTTGTTGATGAAGAGAATGATGATGATTTTGGTGATGATGAAGGTATTAATGTGTATGGATCGGATATTACGGATGCCAATCGATCGGATAGATTTTTAAATTTGGCAGATTTCAATAATGTATCCGAATTGGATGACCTGAATGTGAAACAATTAAAGGAGTTGTTGATGTTGAATCGGGTCGATTTTAAGGGATGTGTTGAAAAGACCGAATTATTAGATAGAGTGAAGAGATTATGGTGCCATCATAGTTCAACAAGTGAGTACCCCTTAGTTTGGTTTATCCGAAAAATCTTATTTATCCAACATTCCTAATTTTTATGATTTCAGATTTAAATAAATTATCAACCGATGATATTTGTAAAATTTGCATGGACGCACCGATCGAATGTGTGATATTAGAATGTGGACATACGGCCACCTGTATTAATTGTGGCAAAGTGCTAAACGAATGCCCGATCTGTCGACAATACATTGTTAGGGTTGTAAGATTTTTTAAAGCTTAATTCATATTTTATTGGTTAAATTGACTAATTAGTAACTAATTGAATTAACAATATGTGCCGGCAAACGATGCAAGAGTGAAATGTACAGTAGGGCTGGACTATTAATGTCTGTATGGAAGAAAATATTTTCTCGATTTTAAACATTATGTACATAACATTTTCGGGTGCTTTTTTCACGTTAAAACAAATGTATGAAAAAAAGTTCCGAATGGTTGGGGTAGTTCACGAGTATTGTAGATAGGGCTGCATGGGAAAAAATTCAACTTTTGTATGAAAACTTTTAGGCGAGTGTACGGGGTGTGTTGGAATGTACAATATAACCAACCCTTAATATTTTTTCCGACAAATATTTCATACATAGGTATAAGCCCTCTCCAAGAAAGTCCCAGAAAAAGTTATACAGAAGATAGTTTTAAAAAAAAATCTCAGTTTTTGTATAAAAACTTTTTTTGTTCTACTGTAATAGAGAATTTGCAAATGTCAGTGACATTTGGCATGTCACTATCATATTCGCGAGGTCATTAAAGGTCATTAAAGAACTAATGAGGTCTTCAAAGGGTCCGAATATATAAATGTTTGAGCAGTTGCTACAAAAATGGGCCAAGATCGACCAAACGTAGTTGAAAGGTTTTGCCAATATAAATAATGGGCTGTCTAATGAAAGAAAGTAGACAATAATCTTATATAACTTATCTAAAAATATGTTTTGTACTCGAGCGTTAATCATATATTACCACGAAGCTTATTGTGGAGCAATTGATAGAACCCTATTCCTAAAATAACGCCGAACTCTCACATATTTATTTTTTACGTGAAGAAGACCCGAAAATCTTGTGTACATTTTTAAATTCAAGAAATGTTTTCTGAAAACACCCTAAGTATAGTGTACTAGTATAGTTAGATTGAATGATTTCTAAAATCGTCAGATGAATATACATTATGATAATATTTTTTATATAAAGTAAGTGGGCGAAGGATGCCATAAAATGCAAGTTTAAAGTGGGTCGGTCTATTTTGTAAGATTTAGAATGTAATTTTGGTGACCGCAGGAACACCGAAGTATTTCTAATTCAAAATTTAAAATTGTAGTCAACATTATACCGATTAATGCCATAGAAAGTTAACTTGTTTAAAAATGGTAAATAGGGTGAAACCATATTTATCGATAGATTAATTTAGCTACCTCAAGAATATAATTTCTAGAAAATTTAACTCTTGGACAATACGAAATTATAAAGTTCTGCTGTAGAGAATTTTCCAAATTAAAATTTTAGATTGTGCCGAATTAATGACACTTCGATTGTAGTGATTAATCGGCTTCGACACTATTATACGTATATTATACGTAATATTTTGACTAATTTCTTTTTAACCACATTGCAATATACTTTCTTAAACAGAAATTTCGCAACTTTGCAACAAATAGCAGATAATTTTAAATACCCACAGTTCCTTTAAATTGCTAATTTTAATAGCCAACTATAAATATTTTTTATATTACTTAAATGACTATGTAGTTATAGTACAATACAATATTTAATCTAAACGCATTTAATCAGCTACAGATAATATATAATTTGCAACACCTTTGAATTTATTAATTATAATAATTATATACTATAGTTTGTTATTAATTAACTAAAGTATGTGGAGAAATTAAAACATTTATTTTTGGACTTAAATAAAACGGTGCAAAAGTGCCAATCTAATCAGTAATACTTTTTGTTTGCTATTTTCTGGGTATTTCGATTTTATCCAGAAGCTTCATAATAACACAACAACGGACTAATTAGTAATCTAGCCTAAAATATTTGATATTATAAACATTCATTTTGCCTAACAGTTGATGGGCATAAAGGCATAAGGGGGGCATGAAATACAAATAGCAGGGCGGGAACTTAGTTCCACATTCCACATGTGTGAATTTTGATTACACAATACCCAATATTTTAAATTTTTTTATTAATAGTTTTGGAATGTCTTCCCTATACTTAGGCTCTTGGGCTAGGATAGGATTTAGCCTTTTTTTATGTTATGTCTTGATTTATTTTTTTCGGGCTAATTTAACGCTTTTGGCCGATTTCGAAAAATTTAAAAATGAGCATAATTGCTGTCATAGTACTTAAATTAGCTTAAATAGTGTTAATCGGCCATTTATTTTTCTAACACTTCCATTATGATGGCTGAACTGACACCACACTTTGTAGCAAAAAGCTAAAAAAGCTATCGAGGCACACTAGAATTGTCCTTAAAAAGCCTCTTCTACTTCGTTACCATTTGCATTGCGCAAAGGAAAATTTCCTGTATTCAATTAAAATTTGAAAATAGTGTTATTTTCAAAATTTAGACATAAATGATTGTTTTATTATACAGGCCACAGACTTCGTGATTTTACATCGTTCATCGTTCATCGTGATTGGTTTTCACGCACGATGAGCCCACAGACCTCAGGCAAAAGTAACAGTCTTCGCGATGAATAAGACACATTTTTTTGGCTGTGGCAGCGGCACAGGCAAGGGCAATTTTTATAGACCTCAACAAATCCAATTAAAAAGTCTTTGTCTTGTTTTTGTAGATCCATTTTATTTTATAATATGAAATTTTAGACAAACCCGTATTTTACTATTTTACCGCAACAATTGAGAAGAGACGATACTGAATTTAAACCGTCACGATGGAAGGAAATCCCCACACACCTCGGTTTTATTACAATGCACTATGAACGTCATGATGAAAATCAAACACCTGCAGTTATTCGTCGCGTGACGGTCCATCGTGACGGCTTTAGCCCCACACACCTCGGTTTTGGCATGATGGCTTGTCACGATGAACGATGAAAAATCACGAAGTCTGTGGCCTATATTATAGATTTGGTGTCTGCAGATATTTCTCCGAAATTAAGGATATTGGGCACCCCTGTAATAAACCAATAATAGAAAGAATTGTGCTTTGTTATCGCTATGAGAACGGGCCTCTTTAGCTCAGTGGCAGAGCACTGGTCTTGTAAACCAGGGGTCGTGAGTTCAATCCTCACAGGAGGCATAAAAACAATTTTTTTCCACTAGATACATCTAATTTTCCACCTTTTTATTGACAACAAAATTTAATAACAATTTTATTAATTTTATTCTAATCGCGACCCATTTGATGTGTCTCGGCTGGCTTATCGACTCGTACAATTTGTTCGGCTACCGTAAAGTACCCTTCATACTCAACAATATCCGGTGTAACATCGTTATGGTAATGTCCGCCCCAACCATTTTTCGAAAAACTATGGAAATGCTGAAGACGCAAATCTAAATCCTAAGTAGTTACATTTAAAGATTAATTATAGATATACGGGATAGTTTTGTATGTAATCTCGAACTTACCAAATCCTCAGTTATTAACGTTCCTAGGGCAATCAATATTGCAGGCATATCGTAAAATTTCAACCAATTATTCAATTCATTTTCAGTTCGGATTGGCGTTACAGAAAAATCTCTCATAACATGTTGTTTAGCTTTACCCTTTTTCAATAGGAACAGTCCACCTAATCCTGAAATAATCCAATCTGATCAACGCTAATATTATATAGTATTAACTAACAATTATGTAAAATTAGAAGTTTATATTTTAAATACAAAGATAATCAGAATCTTTCTAGAATCTTTGGATCCACGACTACAAATTTCATTATGATTCTGTTAGATCGCGGAACAAAGCCTAACATCATGTCTAATGATAATGACGATTTCACTCACGGAACTCTGCAAAATGAATAATCAAAAGTAACGAAATCGTAATGAATTTCTACTTTACAATAAAATATTCTAGACCAATAACAGATCCAGGAGGCTATCCTGAGAAGTATCAACAGTGAGTGATGGTAATTCCACTAATGACTGCAGAAATATTCTATATCAATATGATTGTCAGTACTAACCAATAATAATATAGGTACGGAAAATACTTCTAGAAAGGATTAAGAAAAATATCCCGAATGGGAAATAAAAGACGCCCCCGGGTGGGCTCGAACCACCAACCTTTCGGTTAACAGCCGAACGCGCTAGCCAATTGCGCCACGGAGGCGGGCGTGTGGTCTGTGTATTCACAGCTATGGCTCGAAAAACTCCTACAGGATTACTTTCCAACGATTTGTATATTGTTTAGCCAAGTTTGAGGCCACCAATCGAAACCAAACGAGTAAGAAGTTGAAATTTCCTCTTTATTTTAAATATAAAGTAAAAAAAATAAAATACTAATAATAAGTAATATATCACTCGACTGGGATTGAACCACGGGTCTGCTGGCTGCCATTTTAAAAAATTGGCCTTTTTCAATTCGATTTGAAATTGTCAATTTTTCGATTCTGTCTGTGGAAATCGCGATAAAAAAAACGTAATTTTCGTAAATGGATTGAATAAATTTCAAATTTATTTTTACAAAAATTTCATATTTATATGAAAAATTCCGAGAAAAGGCGAAATAAAAGTGAATCTGACAAAACTTCAATGTAAAATATAACATTACTTACCAACGGCCTGATTTGTATAATGATTAGCCAAGCATTTGCGTATACTGGTGATAAAATCATCTTTCCCAATTCGCTGTTTACAGTAAACCCGTATGACCTGAAATACATACAACGTTACGTTTAAATTATTTAACCCATTTCCTCTTATTTCAGGCAACACACCTTTCCCGGTTTCCCTTCACTCAAATGTATGTTTCCTAATAAAGCGAATCTCGTTTCGTCATCTGCAAATTTTTGCAATAAGCAAGTCTCTCCAGGCTGTTCAACTTTCGCTAAGTGACTTTGATTAATTATCGTTCCATCCTCATTCACTGCTATATTGAATATTCCCTTTAGTTGAACAATAAAAAAGAGTCAAAACTTGTTATCATAGAAGTAAAAGTTGTTTCTCTGAACATATACATATATTTGAATGACCTCACCTCACAATTTGAATTTACAAGAGGATATGGTCCAGCCCCAGCACCAATTGCTAATAATTGACTTTCACTTGGCAATACTTTACGACAAATCGATGGGATGTCATATAATTTTGACCGGTCAACAAGTGGTAGTAGATATGGTGGACCACCAATATCGATTAGGTTTGATGATCCACAAATTCCTGATGAATATTTTACATTATAACGTTTAGTAGACTTTTAAAACATGACTAATTAATTTATTAATTGCTTAAATACCTTTAGCGGCTAAGTGAAAAGGAGCTTCTTCTAAATTTGGACAATCAACAATTGATACGGACACTTCTTTGAAATTTGATGTTAATCCAGTTGAAATAACTGTAAGAGAGATTAGATTTATGATATTTAGCTGTATATTTTTGCTTAAATAAAGAATTATTATTCCTCTTGGCATATATTCCTTATATTATAATGCTCCTTTAGACGTTTTCACTATAGTTAGCTTGGTGCTGACTACAAGCATCCTTACTGTTTAGGAATATGTAAATTCGAATTATATATTATATTAGAAATATATATATAAGTATAATCTATTTGAATAATACTATTAAATTCTTCATAACACTATGCGCCACCATTTTTGTGATGTAGATGCCACTATACTTATCATATATAATTTGGCCCCCTAAACACGAAAATGGCAATAAAAATTTTTTCGATGGATCGAATTTCAAGATATGAATTTTTGAAATTTTTTCAGAGGTAGTCTCATATATTAGAACATATCTCGAGTTAGAATTGACAGATATGGTCAAATAAGATATCAAGTCAAAGGTAATTAAGGGGATCGCACCAGTTGTAGCGCGAAAAAATAGGTAATTTTTAAGATTTTTTTTTATGAACTACTAAACTTTTTTATAATATCAATATATCATCTTAAAGTATAATAAAGATCTTTTAGGAATTTTTAAAGGTTTAGTTTAAAAGGTTTAATTATAAATGGCCATCAAAAATAACAAGTTTTTAAAAAACCGTTTTGCGGTGACCAACTATGTGTCGAACTGGATCATCTAAAACAAAAAACGGAAATGGATGTAGTTAAATAACAACATAAACTAGTCTTTAATCCTTCGATATAAAAAAATATGGATTTTTGACAAAATGGCGGATGTTCAAAGTTAATGGTTCGATTTTCACAAAAAAACGGCCGTTTTTTGGCTGTATAAAAAAAAGTTGCATTCGGAAAAAAAATCGAACGATTAAAGACTAGATTTTTATGTATTGAATAAACCTGCAAAATTTCAAAAAGATAGGTTCATTAGTTTTTGAGTAATGTTGGTCACCGATTTGAGAAATGGCATTTTTAGAAAAATGGGTTTAAAGTTTCAACTTCAGTTCAGATTCTTAACACACGCCTCTCTTTCAAAGCCAATATCTCATTCAATTTTATTTGGATGGACTTGAAATTTTGAGGACTTATTTTTAGATACTTACACTTCAAAAAAATTAAAAAAAAAACCGATTTCTTCAAAATTACAAGTGATGCGATCCCCTTAAATTACCTACAAAATCTTTTCATTAACTTTGTAAATCCGCCCAGTAGTTTTGGCAAAATTGCAAGAAAAAGTTGCGAAAAGTCAATTTCAATTAAGATACATATTTTCATATGGCATGACACATGAGTATTATAAATAATTGCAACTCCTTGTTTGTGCTTTATAGATTTCAGGATTCGTTTCTCTTATGAGAAACCATATAAAATCTCCCATTATACTTACATTCCAGAATCCCTGATAGCTTCGCCCCATTGATTTCATTTGTTGGTGAAAACGTTCACCATGTTCGTTACTGGACGTCGCCAAAGTTCGGGGGGAGAAAATTTAAGTGGGAATGCAAGAAGTGGACATGTTTCAATGACATGTTTCCGCCTGTTAATTTTTTATTGCCATTTTCGTGTTTAGGGGGCCAAAGTATATACGAAGAGCATAGTGGCATCTACATCACAGAGATTTTTTTTTTTTTGGGGCATAGTGTAATTTGCATTTTCATATAAAATGCCAAATAAGTTTACGTCTCTCCTTAGGAATAGTGTAATATTATATAAACTATATGTTTTAAGTCTAATCTTAAGTTAATGGTTTTTTATGTTAACTTAATGTTAGATTTACTGTTCTAAAAATATCCCAAAAATATTGTATAAAGTTAATTTGGCCGACATTTTTCCAATTAAAAACGATTCCGCAAAAAATGATGTGAAATTTCGTACGGAAAATATTCAAATAAGCTACTGTATGTGCCATATTTAGAAAATGTTAAATTCGGAAATTTACACTAGTAAATTAAAGAAATTCCCTCGACACAATTTTACGATCAAAATTTAAATTCGCTATCAAAATACTAATACTAAAAGTATACAATCACGGATTGGATAGCATTTTTTCATAAATTCTCACACAAAATCTATCTTTTATTTCTCTCATAATCAGTTAAGATTTGAAATTACTTGGGAATAAGATTGATTTTTAAAATTTCGGTCAACTTAAGTTGTATGCGGTGGTGTCACATAAAAACAACAAAGATTTTAACCCGATATCTGTTGTAATTTTGTAAATACCATACATTGAAGTTAAAAAATAGAATTTTTCAGTAGACCGAAAAAATGAAAAATTGTAATTGAGAATTAGTCTTTTTTAGTGCGGATCCCCAACTTTAGGGCTTCCAGTTATCGTTAAAAAATATGCGGATTTATATTCGATGCATAATATAGTCAATATTAAGAAATGACAAAAAATAACCGATTACCACCTTAAGCACGATATTTTTAATATCGATTTTTAGCGCAATTTTAAAAATAAAACTTGTAGGATAGCCATTTAAAATTTTCATGAAATTATAATTCACCCAGATCTTCCAGATCTTCTCCCAGTTAAATTTCCGGGTACAAGGACATAATTTTATTGATGGTCCAATTGAAAGGCGACAATAAGATCATTGATCACTTACAAGCAAGACATTTTTTCATTTTCCCTTAGTTACTCGGTTCGTTGAACGTTATTTTTACTGAATAAATACCTTTACTGAATAAATGCCAATCGGAAAATTTCAAGGCCGATTTTCTCGAGAATATTAGAAAAGTGGTTCTAAATGCTTTGGGAAATTCATATTCGAGCACGGAACTTTATGTACCATAAATATAAAAAATTAATAAATTCCGACTGCCATATAACCATTTGTTAGTTATAATTATAAGTTTTAATGAAATGCAGATTATTTTATTTATTTATTTATTTATGATTCCAAAAAATAATTAATTACAAATTACAAAAATTTAGCTTCATTATATTGAAATATATCTAAGTAGCTAAAATTAAGTTTAGATTGGACCATTGTATCAACCTCAAGGTGTACTTTAACTTATAGAATAAAAATAATGAAAGTATAAAATTACAGCTGACATACTAATTGCGTTTGGATGCCGGGGACACTAATGGCAATTTTAGCGAGCCATGCTTGTGTCATGCAATCTGAGCATACTCCAGAGCTAATTTAATAGGTGTAGATTTCCCAGCAACAGTTATACAAGGGAGAATACCATTGCCGTTTATAGGTTAGTATGTCCCATTTACAATAACAGTACTCTTACACAGACCTCAGATACCAGAGCTAAATTAATAGTGATTAGTATTGGGCCAATCATTTACACAATTTTCAATTAAGCACAGACCTACCGAGGCACCAAAATGAGCCACAATTTCATTATTAATGATTATTAATGGACATAAACTTGAATTACGCGACTTTGTCTACATTCGTATATATATTTCTATTAAAATAAAAATTAATAATTAATTAAAATTAATTTCCTTGAATTGGGACAATTCGATTTGAAATTATAAAATGAAAATCATAATAATTTTAAATTGTTTTTCCAACACTGACCATTCCTCGAACTTATAATTAATATTCACCTGTCTTAATTTCATCAAGACTTGGTTCGTACAACTTTTTAATTTCAAAAGTTAAGTCGTTTGTATCTAACGTGGTCATTTTTATAATTTACAATCTGATTTAACCGAAATATTATTCAGATTTGAATGTGGTTTCGATTAATTGAAAACTCGTTAATAATAAAATACCAACTGCACTACTTTTATTTTACTGAAATAATTTCATTATTTACTTTAAACAATATTTATTTATTTGTTATATACATGTATTACATAAAATAAATGTCTGTTTATTTAATTTTTCAAGTGTAAATTTTACGTAGATTATGTATACTATTAGTACTTATTACGTATACGGTACTTGATATAATTTTTATTTAGCGATTAAAAATTGAAGATAAGATCTCTCTGATTACACAATTTTTTTTTATAAAGTAAATGCTTAATAACAATTATTTGTTACATACTTTACTGTCTTTATAATAACCATTAATTCTATTATTAACAATAAATCCACTTAAATAAAAAAAACTGTTGCTATTGCAGCCAATAAAAATTAAAGTTATTCATTGATACCCAATCGTTTATCGAATGTGGTTGCGGGTAAGATAATTTATTCCGAATAGGAAAGTTAAATTAAAAGAATATCAGTATTGGTAATCTATTGTTGGATAAATTTTTAATAATTTAATTTCTATAAGAAATTGTTTTAAGAAAGTAAGACTATATAGCTTTCATAAGACAATCGTGTCTTATTTATCGCAATTGTTGTACTATGTTACTTTCATTTATCTAATTATTCGAATTAAAATTTTAGCTATTAAGTGTACAACTATAACTTTCCTTCCGCCGTTTTTTTAAAAATGGCCCAGCGGTACGTGCTAGTCGATATAGTAGATCAGACACGTTATACAGTAAGCTTGGGCATCTGTCAACATAACGCCATCAAAACATTAATCAATTCGTGTCAGCATAAATTTATACGGATTGAAAATGTCTGTTTTTGAGCTAAATACTCGTCATTTGCCGTTACTCGATCGAGACTCGTGACGTCTCGTTAGACTTAAGAAGATTGGCAGAATCATTAGGAATAATTTAACAAGCTCTATTTCCAAACGCCTCAAAGCAATGAGAATGCTCCAGAACCTGCGAAACTGGGTGCCGTACGAGTTGAAGGCGAGTGATGTCGAACTGCTGCTTGCAATACAGAAACGGAAGAATTTTTTATTTCTGCATTTAGTGAGATCAACTAGGCGTAGTATATTATGAGCTGTTAATTTGTTAATGCGTTTGAGCTGAGAATTGAAGGAAAAATGACCGCAATTCACCTGGAGATAAGATAAAATTTTGCAACATGACAATGCTCGGCCCTATGTTGCAAAACCGGTCAAAACATGCCATGGGAAACGCTGAATTGTAGGTCTTGCTCCACCGCCATATTCTCCCGACTATCAGTTGTTTTGTCGATGAGCAGCTGAGCAGCACTTCTGTTCTTATGAACAAGTCAAAAATTGGATCGATTCGAGCGCTGCCAGAAAGTCGGGAGAATGTAGTGGTCAGCGATGGGCAATACTTCGAATCATAAATATCTGACCATTCTTTCACAATAAAGTAAAACCTCAAATTTTGGAAGAAAAAAACGGTGGAAGCAAAGTTGTATATCTAATATAATAATAAAATACTGCTGTCAGAATAACGGTACGGGCTGAATCAAGCCTAACACAGACGTAAATAAAACCTTATAATTTACTCTACAATTACGACGTACAACACTGAAAAAAGTTTTGATATTAAACGGCGATGACTTGTGGTTACCTTACAATTTATTATTCGAAAATAATATTTAAAATAATATGCGCTATAATTAGTGAACAGAGTCGAAATAAGAGTACTTTTTAAAAGAAAAGTACAAACGAATGCGTATTATTTAAAACCGAATATCGTAATTTAATTAAATGGAGGTATTATATATATAGAGATGGCCTAACAAACCAAAAATGTATCATTTCTTGCCTACTGTGTCGTATGTTTAGATAGAGTCAAGACCGTAATCAAATGCATTACCAGCAATTAACAGTTAAATGAAAAATTTATTCATTTTACCGCTTATTTCGCGCTACTGAATGAAAATCCATCTTTTACTTGTACTCATTGATCATTGGGCAAACGGCTTATTTTTACTAATTCGAACTTGTTGAACATATATATAATTGAATATAGCTGTTGCCAGGCCGATTTCTTGACCGGAAGCCCAAAATCCAAGATGGTGATCTTACCATTCGCCTTGTATTTATGCTTGTATTATATTATATTGTTTTGATTTTTAGTTAGAATGGCTTCCAATATGAAACTGATGTATGTAAGAGATGTTCTTTACAGAATGTTGAAAAAAATCGCCACCTGCCAATAGGTGGCGCTGATGGTCAGAAATTGGTTTCTTGCCGGAAATAAATACTAAATGCGGTCTGATGTCATAATGATGTATGGGGAAGTTGTTTATATAGTCGATATGGAGTTGGGAAAAATGCCACCGCCTACCGATAGATGTCGAAAATGATGGTCGAAATTTTTTTTTGCGGATTATGGACAGCGGGTGGTAGCTGATGTCAATAAAATATTCGAAATTTTACCTTATATACGGAAATTTGTCTTCAACCACTACGTTTTTAAAATGGCTTTCATACCAGTTTTTCGAATTTGTGCGGCATTTCGGGTAATATTTGGACAAATGGCATATTTTTACTAATTCGGACTTGATTGCATTAAGTTATTTTTCCCATATGTTTTAGAGATCTTCCTTCATGACTTTGAAAATCGATTTACTCAAAATTTAATTTTTTGACTTAATGCATTGGTTGTAAACCGAATATATATACTTTTAAATGGAACAGCGGATGGATTGCTATTGCATCTACTTCTTAGACGAATAGTAGAAAATAAAGTTTACAGATGATACTGGCTTATTTCATATGTGGCAATATATTCTAAAAACTGTTTCGATATTACATATTTCCTTAAACATTCCAATAACATTATTTAAAGCCAACAAAATGCCAATAAATCCAGTTTTTCTGTCCGATTGTAATATATTGTCCTTTTTGAAACGTCAAATTTGAAAAATATCTCTTTGCTTTACAATAAAAAGATTTGACGATGTGGTCGATACATAGATCTAATATTACAAGAAAGGGCATATTAATTAATTATGTATGCTTTTAAGCAGATCTCGAAAAAGCATGGCTCAGTGGTAGTAGATAATATTTGGAAAATAGGTACATATATTATTTATAGGCCGAATAATTTATAGAGAATATTTTAAAATATGTTAGTAATGACGAAACGCAGGGAACAGATTATAAAAAAAATTAATATCAAGAAAAACTGGCATCAATTTTCAAATGAATTTTGTATGAACATTTTTAATAGAACGTATCTTTTCTATTTTATCTAAGGGTCGATATTATCATTACAGAAAGACTGTTTCCGTTCAGGTGCATACTTGGACTTACTGTTCAGCACATCAAATATATCGTTAATGGGGCGAATAAACTGCAGATTATATTTGCGAAATTCAATTGCATCAGCTACGGATTTGTTAAATAATAGCGCTGCAAGCCTTACGCGATTGTCTTAGCTTATTACCCAAATGAAGACCTTCTGATTCTTGTATCTACATAGGGAAAAATTTAGTAAATTCAAATTATAATAACAATAGAAAAATTACATTTCAATACCTGGTATTGAGACCTTCCACATATTTCCAGTTAATTGTTTTGCCGGCTGCATTAAAAAAGTTCTTTTTATTGCCAAATATGTTACTTCAATTCATTATTCAAATCATTCATTCAAATATGTTCAACTTCGCCATATGGCATGGGTCATAAAAAACAAAAATTTTCGACGTGTTTAACGCGTTGAGTTTTTTTTAAATTTATATCACATCCTAACAGGTTGGCCATGTATTGGTTTGAATTCAATCCGTCGAACGTTAATGATGTAACGATAACTCCTATATCGCTTAATTTTGCTACACAATGAGTTAAAGGGTTCTTTTTTCTCTCAGAAGTGGTACTATCCACAAGAAAGTAGGCTACCGGGAGTTTCCACCTCCTATCCAAAGAAACCATTACATTTTTGTCGAATGTATCGGTATGCATGGGGTGAATAATAGTTGAGCGTCAAGGCAAAAGATCTTATTTCCGCTGGATACTGCTTTTTTGTTTATCTGTTTGTGACATGTTATAAAATATCTATCAAGAACAACCTTAACCGAATCGCTTTCATCATTCAATTAATTAAATTGGTCGTCCACATTCTTTAATAATTCAAATCATTAAATTATATTAAATTAAGTTTCATTAAAATTATTCCTTTTAAGATCGTTCAACATTTTTTTAAGATTAACAATTTTGGCTCTTTGGCGGAGACGATTCTGTTGCAATGCTCTGATCTTCCTGTTTTTCTCTTTAAGTGTTTGCCTAAGCACTTTATTTGTTGCTTCCAGAAGCATGATTGTTTCTGGTGTCGGTGTCGCTGTTAAACTTGACGTGCTTGGTGATGTGTCCAACATTTTTTTATATTTCATTATAATTGGCTAAGTAAATAAAATAAGTATTGGAAAAAGCCAAATAAGCACAATTTTGAAAATAAGACTTACAGGATTTAAATTACTTGTACTTGGGCCTGACATATCTTCACATAATTCTGATTTACAGATGTTTCCTTGGATGGTACTAGTACTGGCACATGAACTAATTTCAGACATTTCTGCTTCTTGCTTAATGAGAATTTGACGGAATGGAATATTATTATGCACTTGTACAGTATCATGCTGAACATGTAATTTAATAAAATAGTTAAAAGAATTATGTAATAAAATATATATAGTATAGTAGTAGTAAGTATATTGTGTACCTTTCTATGCTGGCCTGATTGTGGAATGCCTAACTCTAATGTTGGCACGGCAATCGGTGTCAATCTTGTAGAATTTAAATAACGATCGAAACATATTTCCTCAAAATGTTTACTACATATTACAGAATGAACTCTAGGAACAAAATGTAATCGGTTGATTGCAATTAACCATTTTGATAAAATTGCCTGTTCCTTTGGAAACCTATTATTGGAAGAAAAAAAACAAAAGGAAAAAATATAACTAATACAGTATATCTCTTTGGCATGATATTGAGAAAGGGTTATATGAGTTTATTATTAGCCAATTAATCTCCATTGTTCTTTATTTTCAACCAAATTTAGTGGTCTTCAGCAGTCTTCCGATCGTAGTCTTCTTGGCGCCTTCGGGCAGAGTACTTCAGGGCGCCCCTAATAAATTGATGTTTGCCCCATCATGTCCATGGAGAAAACCAGCATAAGTTTGATTAATTTATTTATAGTCATGTGTGAGTCGTTGTGCTTAGTTTTGGTCTGAGCTCGTGGGAGCCTTCAGCGCGCGACCTCGCAACCCTCAAAGGTCGGCGCTGGTCTTCCGCAACAAAACTAGCTAAGTTAACTCGTTAGTAAACTATTATCTTAATTACTGGGTCATAAAATTATGGGTCTTTTTAACTGAAATTTATTTTTTCTGAACAGTTGAATTTTTGAACAGTTTATTAGTTAATAAAAATCGAAAAATATAATCAATTAATTAATTAATGTCTAAAAAAATGGTTTTGTGTACTAAATTTCGCTGATTTTCTTCAATTTAAAATTTATTTGCAAATTCGGTATGTTTATGTTAGTATGGAAGTATGTCAGTACGTTTAGTATAAATATGTTTTGAATAGCTAATTATTAGAAATGAAAAATAGGAAAATTAGGGAACAAAATGAAAGAAAATTTTTTGTATTTTTATTCAAAACATATTTGGGTTTAAAAACTTGTTCATAACAAGGAAAAATTCAACCGGTTGTGAAAATGGCTTTGACATTTGGGATTTCAGCGAGGAATTTTCTCTAGTTCATAGTGTATAGATTTTGTTTAAAAAACGAGAAATTATGTTTTCGTTTACTAACGAACAACAAACTTGAAAAGACATCCCCGCGAAACTTTGACATTAGTTGACAGAAATTGACATTGATTTACACAAATTGATATTTTCATTTGCATACAATCGTAATTTCGGTATGACCAAAATTACGATTGCATGCAAATGAAAATGTCAATTTTTAGAAATTACGATTGCAGTTTTGACACATGGAAACGGGGTGTTATTGTTTTTTTTTAATAATTGTTTTGTTGTTGAAGTATTTCATATTAGGTGAGTGTCACAGATACTGATCGTGTAATGGCCGCATAATAGAAATTTAAGTTTATTCTTCAATTTTTCAGTTTACCAAAATCAGAATTAAAAAATATTGGTATTATAATCTTCTAGCTAGATAATATAATTGAAAATGATTTATTTTATCGAATTGCATTGGTTTCTTATATGGAAATAAATACAATTTTAAAAAGGAACAATAGTTTTATATAAATTACTAAATAATTTACTTACCGGTGGAAGGATATCCCGACTGATTTATTATCAGATCGACTATTGCAGCCAAATACAGAACAAATTGCCATATTTATTAACTGTTTATAACAGTACCCACCTGTTCACTTCAAATGAATTCTTCTCACTGATTGACTGATTTTATCAATGTTTACATCTTCGATTCATGCACTTTTTACAACCTACATAGCCTTAGCAATATATAGTAGACATGCCATATGATAAATTCTCCATTCATCGGCTGTCAAATTCAGTTCATATCAGAGAATTTAAAAGTAACAGGAACGGCAGTAAAGTGAGAGCGTAAAAAATTACATGTATTTTATATGGGACTG
>JANTOP010002452.1:0-10059 GCA_027564815.1 Symmerus nobilis
GAAAAATTTCAGGAATTTTCAAATTTTCTCCAAATATAAAGAATTTTCAAAAATTTCGAGAATTTTCAAAATTTTGAAACAATTCAGGAATTTTCAAAAATCTCAAGAATTTTCAAAATTTCTCAAAATTTCAAGAATTTTCAAAATTTTTAAAAAATCAGGAATTTTCAAATTTTCTCAACATTTGTAGAATTGCCGAAATTGTCCACAAATATTTATAGAACTACTTTTTATGGCTGCAACTTTTTAATAAGCGTAGAACAGTCCTTTAATCAATACATCCTCTTCGCTTTCTAATGAACTTTGGGCGAGATTATAAACAATCCGATATTGAGAAATTAATTTTCGGATTCTTCCTCTTCTCCGATTTATCGCAAATTTTCGGCTTTTCACCACGGAACCTATTCATTTAATAATTTACTCTCTAATTAGCGATGTTTTTCTTTCATTTAAAATTAAAATCAATTAAATCGGATAAGAGAATAGGATACGGGGGATAAGGGATCGATTCACAGAAAAATAAAACGGGTTAGGTTACATTGAGTAACGCTGCGAGAGAAATTATGTTTTTTAGAAATTTCATAGAAAATATATGCAATTTCCCTCAACAATTTGATTGAATAATATTTTTTCAAGTAATTTTCCAAATTTTCGTATGTAAATAAAATATATTTTCCCAGATAAAATATTTTTTTGAATAAAAAATTTCGAACAGAATGGACATATTTTCTTAATGTTTCCGAAATTCCATATTCCTTCCTAGGATATCCTCACTTAAAATTAGCCCCATTACAGTTTGAAGTGTATAATAATTTAGTATATATTTCCTTTCTTGCAGATGATACATTTTATATTAGGAAAACGCATTATCTTCCCATCCTTAATCCCTCACCCTCACCCTATTAGACAAGTGATTGAATGATTGTGCGTGTGAAAAGAGATTTTTATTAAAAAGAAAATCTTTTATTCAAGCGATTTTCTTTCCAAATATTTATTATATTACATTTTTTTCCTTCCATCGATCCTGAGTATGGGCCAATCTATTCTGATATATTAATCAATAAACCAATATTGTATCAATTGATTTTCCCACGATCCAAAAGATAAACATTATAATAGTCAGATAGGGAAAAAATGGGAAAATGGTAGCAATATTAAAAACGATATATAGTTAAGATATAAAATAACAACTCGTAAAAGAAAAATTACTCTTCCTTTATGCATGTTTTGGGAAAAGGAAAATCGAGGGGAAAGAAAATTTGATGAGCCCAAAGAAAAATCGGGACGGCAATTTTGAGAATCGAATGATTATATGCGTGTGGGCAAATGATCATTTTGACGCATTTATTTGATTGATTTTATTACAACCAATTTGGAGATGGAATATTAGTTTTCCTCATATCCCAAATATCTCTTCTAAATCTAATCAATCTAAAAATTAAATTGTAATTAGGTGATCAATCCCCTACCAACCTGCAGAATAAAAAGTAGATATCCTCATTCAATTACATCCTTTTTTCCAATATTGGATACATAAATTTAATCAATTTCTAGAGGCAGTAGAAAGACCGAAGAGGTTGATTCCTACGAAAATTTTCCAGCTTAATTTTATTTCTTAATTTTAAGAATAAATTTATTAAAATAATTGATTTTCCATTATCCTTAAAAATAAAATAACTTTCCTCCCATGTGGTCGGGAAAATTACAATAGGACGAGAGGAGAATATCAATGGGATCCGGAACAATCAAACAAATAAATGAGGCTGTTACACAGATCGCGATTGTGATGCTGCTGTTTGCATTTTGGTGTCGCATCTACATTTTATATGCATCCAGGATATATACAATTTTATTGTAAAAACATTATAATTTCAAGGAAAAATAAAATAAAATAAAATAAAAAAGAAATTGAAGGAGGTGAGGAGGTTTTCCTACTCATCAGATTGTGAAAATTTGTTATGAATCCTTTCTATACTTCCATTCTATTTATATTCATTTTAGCAACATTGTTGAACGCATAAGTGTTCAACACTGGCAGGAAGGATTATTAGGAATGACTAGGATTCTTTTATTTCCAAAATTCTCACAATTTTCCTCAAAATTACCGAAAAAATTAAGGCTTTTTCGATATTCTATTGTCTAGGAAAAAAGTTCAGTGAAATTTAGCAAATTTTTCTTAAATAAATTTTAAATTAAATACTGAGATTAATTAAATAATTTGAAAGTAGAAAAGATACCAAAAAAACATCAATTTCCCCAAGATCCCAACTGGGTTAAATGATTTTAAATTAGTAAATCCAGAAATCACCTATTTTTCCGTGCTAAAAACTAAGTTGAATAATTTCTGGTTTAATGCCACATTTTTCAAATTTTCTTAAGAAAACTTTATCCAATTTGGCTCAATCAATTTTTCCTAGATTAGTTAGTTTAGAAATTAATTTCAGGGATTTTAATAAAAAATAATTTAACTTAAATAAGAGAAAATTGATTATTTACAGGTACTTCCTTCTGTTAATCGCGAGACCAACTATTGATTTAAAAATTTTATTATGAAAACTTTATCCAATTTGACTAAATTAATTTTTCTTAGATAGCCGATTAGTTAAATTAAAAACTAATTTCAGGGTTTTTTAAAAAAAAATTATTTGATCCAATTACGAGCTAAGGAAAATTGATAATTTTCAGGTAGTTCCTTCTGTTAATCGCGAGATCAATTTTTGATTTAAATATTTTATTTAGAAAACTTTATCCAATTTGACTGAATTAAGTTTTAATAGACAGCAGATTAGTTAAATTAAAATCGAGTTTCAGGGTTTTTAAAAAAAATTTAATTAAAGCCATTACGGTCATAAAAGTTTGTAAATTTGGCACAAAAAATAAATATGGGAAATTTTGTAATAGAAATCGATAAGAGCGAGATAAAAGTTAAGCAAAAAATTCAGAAAAGCTAAGGATTTTTAAAAATAAAGTCGATTTTTGGGTGAACCAAGTTTTTTCGCCGGTAAAAATTGGATTTACTTGAAGAATATTCAATTAAAAATAAAAAATTCTCTTGGGTTGGGTACTCTTTTGGAAAATCATAAAATTTCCGGAAAATTAAAAAATTGGGAAATTTCGATTCAAGTAGGACATAACTTGAGTGATCTATAAATACCTTAAGATGAGGGGGTCCCTTTCCGACTTATTTGTTTTAAATCCCGTCCAAAATTGACTTGGAAGGAATTCAATAAAATCCAACGATTTTTGATTGAAATTTTCTTAAAAATTTCTACGAAAGAAATTTTTTCCAAAAATTTTTTCAATCAAATGATGGCAAATTATTTCTAAGCAATTAGCGAAAATATTTTATTTAAAATTTTTATAAAAAAAATCAGCTTTTCCGAATTTATTTTTTTTAATAGAAATTGGACGATTTTATATACATTTTTAGACAGATGCGTGGACGATATCAATTTCCGGGAAATTATCTTGAGGAATGGAAAAATCTGAATACATAGAAATAAAGCTAAGGCTATAGTGAGAAAATTATAGAACAAACTTTTTAAAAAAATTAATCCCCCGAATTTAGGTAGATAGGGGGTCGGTACATGGAGCGGCACTATAAATTGGATACATCACAGAAGAAACGGTTTCTGGAAAATATAATAATTCCAATTTTGGAAATGGATTCAAATAGGGAATAATTTGGGGGTTAGGGGAGTCCCTCCTTCCCAACTTGTATTTCTAAAATATTGCCGAAGGTAGCCAGCCACGAATGCTAAGACATCCTGGTACTTAGTCCATAATATGGTCCAACGTACATTTAATTTATATATTATAAAAAAATGTATATGGAATTTTCCTGACAGGCTCGTGAAAATACCAATTTTCTGAAAATATTATTAAAGAATGGGAAAATCTAATTGTGGGAAATGAAACCTAAGGGTACAAGGAGGACTTCTTAGAACAAAGTTTTTAAAAAATGTTTGCGAATTTTTTTTTCAGAGAAGAAGAAGAAAGAAAAATCTACCGCTTTTTGGATAAAAAAATCGACCAAATCGCCCAATTTTATACTTCAATTTTATATATATATATTTCAATTATATACGCCGGGAAATTTTCTTAACAGATCGGAAAATGTGTTGATGGGAAATTATACTCAAAGGCATCAGTTAGTAAATTATAGAACAAAAAATTTAAAAAAATTTACCCCCTGATTTTATAGGGGACGGTATAAGAGGAAACAAAACAAGCTGACACAATGTATGGAAATGTTTATAATTTCCCGTAAAATTAAAATTTTATAAATATCGATGAGGATTCGTTTAATTAATGATTTTTTTGATTAAATTATATGAAATTGCCAGGGGGGAAATCTCAAAATAATTAATATTTTAATGTATAGAATTAGAAGAATTTTTTGATGGAGTATTTATTGACTAACTTGAATTTCCTAATTAATCCTTAAAATTAGAAATTTTATAATAATTTGACTTCATGAATTTTGTAGAAACATTTCATGAAAATCGGAACAATTTGATCTAAAATTCCAAGACGATCAGAAAATTTTTGATTTTCATATTCAATTTTGTAATTTATACGGGACTGAATCTTCTACCGAGAAGCAGATAAAATGGCATACCTAAATCCAAATATAGCGGCTTGAAATTTCTAAATTTATTGTAAAAATATAGGAGAAGCTATGAGTAATGAGTTAGGGAATGCCAGATTATTTAGAAAAATATAAGCCGAGAATTAATTGTAAGGAGCCAGGAAATTAAGAAAGGTTGGTCTTGATCCTTGTTATTTTTTCTTTCATTTATGCCTCAAATTTGATCAAAATTTTGAAGTCGAATTTCTCTTTAAAGGAAAATTGCTTGATTTGTCTAAAGATAAATTTTTACCATATTCTTGATTAGATAAACTTAAAAATAATTTCAGGATTTCAGAAGAAAATTTTTTAATTTGTTTTGAAATTTTGAAAAAATTTTTTTTACTTTTTTTAATCAAAATTTTGAAATTGAATTTTCGTTGAAACAAAATCGATCGATTGTGTTCAAAATTTTTTCCTGAATAATTGATGTAGTAAACTAAAACTAATTTCAGGAGTTTGAAAAAAAAATAATTTTCTAATCAAGTTTTGAGCTTTAAAAATCCACAAATTCCTTTATCAATCTCCAATTAATTTTCTTTCTCTTGTTTGATTTAAATTTTGAAAAGGAATTTTATCAAAAACCTAAAAGCTCGATTTAGATAAAAGTTTTATTCTGAACTCTTGATAAGACAAGCTAAAATTTAATTTCATAATTTTGGAAAAAATTCACAATTTTCTGACAGAGTTTTGAGGTTTTGAAAAATCAATGAATTTCCTTGCTTTTCTTTGATAACAATTTTTAAACGGAATTTTTTAAAATAAGAGAAAAGCTCGATTTTGCTAAAAGTTTTATTCTAAGCTGATGATGAGATGAACTAGAATTTTTTTTCATGATTTTGAGGAATAGTTATTTTCTGACGGAGTTTTGAGCTTTTAAAAAATCAATGAATTTGAAATAATTTTTTTGCTCTTGCTCTAACAACTTTCTTAAACGGATTTTTTTTTTTAAAAAAAGATAAAAGCTCCATTTGGCAGAAAGTTTTTTTTGAGCTCTTCATAAAGTAAACTAAATTCTAATCTTAGGATTTTGGAAGAGATAAATTGTCTCATTGGGTTTAGAGCTCTTAAAATATCCATTATCCATTTTCTTGCTCTTTTTTGACCAAAATTTGAAAACGGAATTATATTTCAAAAGAAATTCGGTAGATTAGGCTCAAAGTTTTTTACTGACCTCTTAATGGGGAAATTTAAAAAGTTATTTCAGGTTTTTGAAAAAAAAAAATTCTCTGAACGAGTTACGAGCTTTCAAAAATCTTTGAAGTTAATTTTCTTCCTAATCTCTTGATGAGAATTTTAAATGACATTTTTTCTTAAAAAAAATTTGATCGAATTGTCTCGACAAATTTTTTCTGAATATTTCACGGGATAAACTAGAAAATAATTTCAGGATTTTGGAAGAAAAAAATTCTTTAGCAAGTTATGAGTTTTGGAAATTAATTATTAATTTTCTAGTAGAATTTAAGTTAATCGTAGCCTTTATATCATAATTTTGAAGAAAAGTCGGAAAGTATCCAGACTGTAGATTTTATTTTAATCAAAGATTCATTCCCTATCTTTTTTACTTCTAGAGATTTCCTGTAAAAATAATTTTTCATTTTTAAATTGATGTTAAAGTTGAAGTTTTTTTTTTATAAAAATAGTTTAAATGAAACTATCTGAATTCTATATATCTTTTTTGAAATATCATAGATTTGCTAAATTAGGCGAATTTTAGACACAAATAATTATTTACTTCAAATCCCTGAAAGTAGCTATAAAATTATCTCATAATTTGGTCTGGAACGTAATTAGTAGGCTTAATATCGAGTTCCCAGCGAGTGAATTTTAAATTCTTGCAGGAATTATGCCCAATTTCTATTTCTCTTTAAATAAATATCATAAAATTACGAGAAATGGTCATAATTTCCCTAATTTACTTCAAATTAAATTTTTCCCTGCAAGGAAATTGCAAATTAATTTTTAAATTTATAATAATCTTAAAAATTAATTACTAAATAATTACAATAAATATTAATATTTTTAAATAATAAATTGCATTTTTATTTGAATTAACAATTTATTTTATACGATCTTTGATTCAGATTCGCTAGAAATCATCAGACATAATCCACCAAGATTGTGATCAGATCAGTGATCAATGTACTTCCCCTAGTATGACGCTAATAGGTGGATGCTTGAAATCGTTCCAGCATTCTACTATTCCACCAGTTTTGATGGTTCTCGAACTAAAAATGTTCTACCTGTAAATATCACAGCCGGAAATTCCTTATATTCCCAAGTATAATTATTTAAATATATCCTTGTGACTATAAAAAATTGCCGACCCTGTCCATGGGACAAGGGGGATTAAAAGTCAATAAAACAAGATAAAATTTAATTTTTCATAAATATTTATTTCATAATGATAATTAATTGTATTTATATTTTTTCTTAATTTACTATATTTAGGTATATATTGGTACAGTTCTTTCGAAAGAACTAAAAAAATCGAAAAGCCCCACGTTATGCGCCAAACCAAAATGGCGCACCAACCTGGCCATTCCATGACTTTAATCTCTGATTTCCGATTTTAGCAATATTAGGAAATTTTATTTCTCGAAAAAATCTAGTTTTCTTTCGAAAAATAAAATATGATTTTAGAGAGCCAATCTTATCTCATCAATTTTGATAGAAAATTAAAATCAATTTAATTCAATTATTGAAGGGAATCGATTCCTAATTTCCTATCCGACCACTGTTCTATTCTAATAATATAGAATTTTCTACTATCTAAATATGAAATTCAAATAAAAACTAACGAAGTGAATCTATCTACTTTTCACCTACAAATCCATAGAGCCCTAACACGAGAAAAACCCACATAATATATAAGATTGGGAGATATGCATTAAATATTTTACATTCTAGCCATATCTGATGCACCACCAAAGGATGGTGAAACGTCGGATTCAGGTGAAAAAATAAATAAAATTCAAACAAGGGAAGCGAGAAAAAAAAAAACGGAAAACAGGGAAATCACAATAACA
Source organism: Symmerus nobilis (assembly GCA_027564815.1). Classification (NCBI taxonomy): domain Eukaryota; kingdom Metazoa; phylum Arthropoda; class Insecta; order Diptera; family Mycetophilidae; genus Symmerus; species Symmerus nobilis. Next base: position 7,660 of record JANTOP010002452.1, read on the forward strand.
ATCACACAAAGTAATTTCCATTTGAATGGAACAACCACAACAACGGATAAATAGGAAGATTTATACGAGCGATAAGTAGGATTTAAAGGATATCGAGGGGACAAAATCGACCCGGTGAAATGGAACGTAAACGTTCGGTAAGAAGACGTGTAAAGAAACCATGGACGGAACGGGCTACAGATCATTGCCGAGCGTTTACAGCATTCTTATTTAGTAACGTTGGTATTATTATACTGGTCGTATTGTATATACTGGCAGGTAAGAATTCCTTGGTTATATTTCCATCTAACTGACACCGAAATTTAATCCCATAATAGGTGCGTCCATATTCATGACAATTGAAGGGGCAGACGATTTAAAAAGATGGGCCCACATCGGAATAAAACGACAAGCTTTAGCTGAAACTTTATGGAATTTATCATCAAATCATTTGAATGGATTGGATTGGGCACTGTACGAGGAAGAGTAAGTATGGTAAATTTGGGAGGATGAACTTAACCAATCATCAATTTTTAATAATTTATTCTCTTTCCGTAATAGAGTCGGTAACCGGATATGGGAATATCAACGGATAATTGTCCGTGCCGGTCAAATGGGTTGGACGGGTACGGGGCCGGATGGTGAACTCAATGAACAATGGACATTTTCTGGTGCCTTATTGTATTCATTGACGGTTATTACTACGATAGGTAGGTAAATCCCCAAGATTCACAACAACATTGCTGTAGAAATGATTAATTATTATTTAAATGGAACCGTTAAACAATGAGTAACACTAAATGGTTTCTTTTAGTTTTTAAGACCATTTAAATGCTGTTAAAAGAGATTATTTTACTAATTTGAATAAAAGTATATGTCCAGAGTATTATTTGATGTAAATTGGGTCCTACAAAAATATTGAGACTTTCGAAAGTAATTTGATTCGAATTCCTTGATGAAAGTTGAAGTTTGGAAGTCTCAAAATTAATTCTGAACTAAAAATCCCTAGAAAATATATAACTTCCAACAAATTTAAATAACTAAAGGGTAGTGTATAATTTCCATTTTAATAAAGCTTTTATATCCGACTTTTCCACTATTTGATAAAATGAAATTAAATATGTAATATCCAAAGAAAATGTGGGTTGGAAAAAAAGAATAAATGGTAGGAAAACAAGGATATAAATTTATAGGGATTTAATTCCAAAACTTCTCGCACATTCATTTCAACACTCCCATTCAAATTGAGTGATGAATATTGCGTTTGGATTGAGGATAGGTCTGCCACCCGTTCACTTTCAGATAGTTTCATTGCGACATTTGATCCGAATTTCCCGATAATTTCCGTAATGATGCGGAAAGTTTTTAAATTAGTTCAGAAAACATACAAAAATATCAAAACTAAACTTTTCGCACAAAAGCTCTGCAAAAACTCAAAAGCTCTCAGAAAGCTTTATTTTCCGAACCTTATTTTTTTTTTTTTTTGAACCCAACTTTCCATCCAGATAATGATCTTTTACAGAAATTTTAAATTTTCCCAAAAAAAGCTCCGAAAATCTCGAAAGCTCATTGAAAGCTTAAAATTTAAAATCCAAAATTATAAAATTTCTATTCGATTCATTAAATTTAAATAAATTATGGAATTATCGTAGAAAGCTTATCTATTAAAAGCACAATGAGAGCTTTAAGTTTTGAACATAATGTTTTAGGTTAAAAAATCTATTTTCTAAACTAATAACGGCCCTTCAACTATATTTCAACATTTTGCGAAATAAAACTACAAAAATCTTGAAAGCTCATTGAAATCTTCAAATTAAAATTCAAAATTATAAATTTTGGAAATGAATTTTAATTCGAATCGTCAAATTTAAATGAATTATGAAATTATTGTAGGAAGCTTATTCAATCTATTAAAATCTCGAAAGCTTATAATTAAAATGTTAAATTATGGAATTTAGAATCTGATTTTAATCCGATTTATTAAATTCAAGTGAATTATACAATTTTCGAAGAAAGCTTATCCAATCTATTAAAAGCGCACAGAAAGCTTTAAGTTTTGCACTTAATTTTTTACGTTTAAAAATCTATTTTCTATACTGATAACAGCTTTAAAGAAATTTCAACATTTTCCAATATAAAGCTTTGAAAATCCCGAGAGCTCATTGAAAGCTTACAATTAAAGTGTCGTTTTATATAATTTGGAATCGAATTTCCATTTGATTCATTAAATTTAGTTAAAATATTAAATTTTCGATAAAAGCTCTCCAAGCTTTGAGTTTTTGAGTCAGGAAGATTTTTTGGGTCACCTTGTAAGAGAAAAAAATTTTTGGGTCACCCTGTAGAGGAAAAAATTTTTTGTACCTGAAAGTTTTTTTGGGTCACCCTGTAAAAAAATGTCGGGGTCTGACCGACATCTCCTCC
>JANTOP010002452.1:14633-36073 GCA_027564815.1 Symmerus nobilis
CCGGAAAATAATCAATCTTCAGTTGGAGGCCTCATAATTCGCTCAAATAATTTTTTCTTTCAAAACCCTGAAATTAATTTTTCAGTTTAGATCATCTGCTATCCAGAAAAATTTAGTTCAATCAAATTAGGTAAAGTTTTCTTAGGGAAATTTTCATTTTAAAAATTGTAATCGCGATTTACATAGGGATGTTACCGGAAAATAATCAATCTTCAGTTGGAGGCCTCATAATTCGCTCAAATAATTTTTTCTTTCAAAACCCTGAAATTAAATCTTAAGTTTAGGCCATCTGCTATCCAGAAAAATTTGGTTTACTCAAATTAGGTAAAGTATTATTTCGGAAATTCTCATTTTAAAATTGATATCGCGATTTACATAGGGATGTACCAGAAAATTATCAATCTTCAGTTGGAGGCCTCATAATTCGCTCAAATAATTTTTTCTTTCAAAACCCTGAAGTTAATTTTTAAGTTTAGGCCATCTGCTATTCAGAAAAATTTGGTTCAGTCAAATTAGGTAAAGTTTTCTTACGGAAATTTTCATTTTAAAATTTGATATCGCGAAAATAATCAATCTTAAGTTGGAGGCCTCATAATTTGCTCATATAATTTTTTTTCGCTTGAAATCCATTTTCTATCTAGATAACGATAATTTAGCAAATATTTTTTCAAAATAACTTTAAAATTGAAGGCTCATTGAAAGCTCTTTGTATAAATTCTCGATTATCTTGTAAATTCCAAACTTGGTAGTTAGTGACCCTTGAAATATTTTTTAAAAATCTGAAACTAATATTGAAGCAAAGGAATTTAAAGAAATTTTAACAGCTTTTTAAAGACCACCCTAATCAGTATACATGAGATAAACTTAGAAGTTTTTGCCAGGGACGGATTTAAGTCTATAAAGAAATAATCCATTTAAGAAGATTTCCCTCCAAGTAAAATTGATCCATATAGAAATCCTCCCTACCACCCACCCTGGATACCAACGAAAGTGTTAATTAATAATTTCGCTGATACCATTAACCTTTTGTAATGGCTTATGGGAAAATTTTCTTCTTTCAAAAAGTTATCGTTGGAAAAATAAGAAGAAAACTTTCAAAAGTTTTTCACACTTAACGGGGGTTTTGTTTTTCCTACCGGGCGCTTAACGAAACGCTTCCCATTGTTTCTACTGTTTTGTGGTAGTTAGAGATTTTCATATTTCCACTTTTTTCTCCATATTTTCATTTTCCAAACAATCGCATAACATATTCTCAACATAATATTAACATAATAGTATGAGGGGGGTGAAAGGAAAATCATCTCAAATTATGTATAATCCGATATGAGTTTTGTTTAGATTAAGTTCAAGGGAAGATACTTATCTATTAGAATAATGAGATGATCATTATGTAGTTTATTTTTCTAACTTTTTAGGATTACAGATTATATTCGTCTCTTTTAGGTGATATCCTAGCAAAATCATTTAAATGGATATACGCGAAAGTCTGTCTTTGCCGTATATGTCCAGGGGTGGCTAAACGACGAGCGATCCGTGAACAGAAGAAACGCCGTACGGTGGATCGAGATTTTAATGTTAGTATCGATTTTCGAGAAAATAATCCCCCCTTATCTGATATCCTTAATCCAAACAGAATGAATATTATATCGATGGTTCCGAAATATCATCCCTATCAACCACTTCAAGTATTGCCGATTCGAAAATTGGGACATCAATCGAATCGGATGGATTGGAAGATGATGATGTTGTGAATACAGTCACCGTTCCATTAACGATTTGTGTATTGATCATGTTTGGGTAATTTTTTCCCCGAAAGTAAAAATTCAAATAATTTCCGAAATATTTTTTAGGTACATTTTGGCTGGAGCTATAATATTTGGGCGGTGGGAAGATTGGATTATCTTGGATGGATGTTATTTTTGTTTTATATCGTTGAGCAGTATCGGTTTTGGGGATATTGTACCTGGAGATGAGGTTCGGATTTTAATTAGCTTAAAGGCTAACCTATTAGTTAAGCTACTAATTATTATTATTTAAAATTAATTTCCTTAAAATAAATTTTTGTACTAATTATTTAAGTCTAAGAAAGGAGAAAATATGTTAGTTATTTAAATATGATAATTAATAATATAATACCATAAGGACTCAAAAAATCCGCAATTACTATCTATGAGATAACTAAAAGTTTAATCGGTAGATTTTAAATCAATGATCCGACCCTCCAATTTCTGAATTGAATATTTCCTTAATTACTAATTTAATGAATTAAAATAAAAAATGTAGGAAATTTCCTTCTGAACCCAGAAATTCTAAAAACGTCAAATAGTAGCTGAAGTTATCTAGAATAGATTTAAGATAGGTTTTGTCAGCGTAGGTTTACGTTTTACCCCTCTAAGGGTAGAAAAGCTTACATGCATGCGGCGAGATTTAATGATTTTCAGATATTGAGAAAATATCTCGGGAGATTAGGGAAATTAGATTATTTTACTTTTAGATATTTTTTTTGTGAATAGAAAAGCTTAAATTTTGCAATAAAATTAGGACGTAAAGATATATTCACGCAAGCTTTTCCTTATAAATTACATCAAATATCAATGATAGGATAGTCTAAAATTTCTCATTAAATATATCCTATGATTTCTACGTTCTTGAACGTAAATAACAAATTTGGGAAATTTTTCTCTGAACCCTGAACTTCTTAAAATGCCAAATTGTCGTTAAAATTATGAAGAAAATATACGGGATGAGTTTTGTGGGGGATGTTTTGTGGCTTACTGTGCTTATTTTTGTCGTATTTTTCCTGAATTTAATCCTACTACCGCTTTCTTCTAACTTTTCCGATGTAGAATTCTCAATGCATTTTTCAGATGGGTGGAAAAAATTATGAGACCTCAAAAAATATTTTTGTTTTCAGGGGGAGCCAAAAAATATTATGAGACTCCAAGAAATTAATTCTTTTCCGGGGGTCCAAAATAATTTTGAGACTCCAATGAAAATTTTCTCTTTCATGTGGTTTTAAGAAAATATGGAGGTTCCTAAAAAAGTTTGAAACTCCAAGGAAAAATTTTTTTTCAGGGGGGTCCAAAAAATTTGGAAACTCCAAAAATGTTGTTTCCCAGTGGGGTTCAAAAAATATTGATTTAGGTTTCAAAAAAATATCGAGACCAAGAAAAATTTTTTTTCAGGGGATCCAAAAAATTTTGAGACTCCAAAAAAAGATGGGATGTTATAAATTAGAGAACGTGAAAAACCATAGTCCAAATAGAATATTACCCAAACTTCCCAGATTTTTCCCCTATTTCTTAGCGACAGTTTTCTATTTTTCCTGGTTTACATAATTCTGACTCTCTTTTCCTGACTTCTCAAGCCGTTTCTTCACTTTTCCGGCATTTTCTACTTAATCTAAAATTTTTCCTGTCTTCTACTATACGTTTTAACTCCTCCTAATTTACCCCAAAATTTAGGAGACGGTTTTATGATTTTTCAAACCTATTCTTACCTTTACCACCATCGTATGTGAGGTAGCAAGCTATTTCCTTTGATGGTGGAGTTCTCTGGTTCGAAACCAAGGTTGATAATGCAGGATAAGGATAAGTTGATTCAACGCATCATTAATTTCAGAGTTTCAAGAAAAAAAAAATAATTTGAGCGAAAACAAACTTTTATTTTAGAAAATTGATTATTTTCTGATACATCTATTAGGACTGAAATATCAATTTTTAAGAAATGAGAATCCTTTGAAAAATCTCCGATTTTGCTTCTTTAATTTTCCAAAAATTTTCTTCAGGACATGGAAAATCAGGTTACGCAGAATTATTCTTAAGTAATCAAATGAATGAATTAAATTATTGAAATTTTTTTAAAATTATCCCCCGAATTTTGGTAGGGACGAAAGTTCGATTTTAAGAAAAGAGAATCTTTAGCAAAATCTCCGATTTTGCTTCTTTAATTTTCCAGAAATCTTCTTCGGGACATGGAAAATATGATTACGCAGAATTATTCTCAAATAATCCAACAAACGAATTAAATTAGCAAAATTTTGAAAAAATCAAGCCCCGAATTTAGGTAAGAGGTGAAGGATCGATTTTTAAGAAATGAGAATCTTTTGCAAAATCTCCGATTTTGCTTGTAATTAATAATTGAAATTTCCAAAAATTATTTTCGGGACATGAAAAATCTGATTATACAGAATTATTCTTAAATAATCAGATGAACGAATTAAATTATTGAAATTTTTTAAAAATCATCCCCCGAATTTTGGTAGGGACGAATTTAGATTTTGACAAACGAGAATCTTTTGCAAAATCTTCGATTTTGCTTATGATTAATAATTGAGTTTTAATAATAGATAGCAAAAGGTAAATAGCAAAATCCATTTAAGAATACAAATTTTTCTTAAGAAAACTATCTCCGATTTGGCTAAACTTCAATTTCTGAACAATCGGTGACCTAAATTATAAATCCAGTACAGGGTTCGAGATAAAAAATCATTTCAGTGAATTATGAGGTTTTAATTTTGTTGAATGACCCATCTTTTGACTCTATCAATAGTACCTATTTCTCGAATAGGATTCGATCCGGCCCCTAATAGACATTAAATTATCTCGGATACTAATCACCAGACAGCTTATTAAATACTATTCTCCTAATAAAGAACAATTCGAAATTAGTATCTAACTATCTCAAAGTTATGATATGGATTCTGAGGGGCCCATAGAAAATGAAAGTAAAGAAAAAACCTATCTTCTAGCCATAAAGCAGCGAAATGCGTTTCCTCACTCCTAAATAATATGAATGGTTTCATCAAACCATTGAAAATAATTAAATCAGGAAAATATAGGATATTTAAAAAAATATAGGAAATCATTTAGCGAACTCCTTATATAATATTCTGAAATGAAGAAGAGCAAACCTGCAGGATCGCGTTAAGCTGTTTACTGGCCCTAAGCCCGATATGAGTTTCCATGCCCTCAATAAGTTCAATGCGAACATAGCTTTTTCATATGGAAATTTAATGCAAAACATGCCTCACCCTCTGACTCTCCAATTCTATGTTGGAAAGCTCTATGTTGGACGACTAATTGTATTCATTTTCTATCCAATTTTTTTCAATTTATATAACATCTATAACTTTTGTATAAAAGCTCTGAATAAATTTAAAAAGCTGTAATAAAGCTTTCAGTTTTAATTAATATTTTACACGTTTTAAAATCTATTCTTAATACGAATATTTAAATGTTAATAAAATTTGACATTTTCCTACAAAAGCTTCACAAAAGCTTAAAAGCTCATAGCCCAAACTTTGGGTTCGGGATATAATTTTATTCGTATTGAAGCCGTTTTATATCTAAATTAATTTGCAACGAAACTCGAAATGCAACGGAAAAAGCTCTGCACGAACTTAAAAGCTCAGCGAAAGCTTTAAGTTTTGAAAAACAATTTATTTGTTTTCAAATCTAGTTGTTGTCCGTGTAAATTTAAATTAAATCTAATATTTTCCTTCCAAAGCTTCCAAAAGCTTTTAAGCTCATAGAATACTGTAGGTTAGGGACATAATTTTATTCATATAGAAATCTTTTATACATGTAAATAATTTAACTGCGACAAAACTCATAATGTTACGGCAAAAGCTCCGCATAAACTTAAATGCACAAGGAAGCTTTAAGTTTAGTTATAATAACATTTTACATCTACAAGTTCGTAGATTGTATTATTATATATCAGATATATTGTGAGGGTTCCTGTGGGTCCGCACACCATATCTTTATTAAGTTAATTAAATATTTTCATAGGCATACATCGCCCTTTCCAAGGATATTTCTTAACCATCCCCTTATTTACATATCAAGTAACATCCCAAAATCCCAAAAACTAATTAAAATCGATTGTGTAATTACAAAGCTGATTATTGCATATTGCATGTTATATACCAACATATACCATACCCATACCCACTAACAGTATTTAACCATGAAATTTTCCATATAAATCGCTTTTAATTGGAAAATCCTCCCGAACAGCTGAAAAGCATCCCTTAAAACAATACAATAAACTTCTTCATCTTTAAATTGATTGGGAAAATATTTCTACTTAAGTAATTAGAAGTGGATGATTTTGAAAGTACCACATTCGATTACATATGTCTGATAAGATCATGTTTTGCGGGAAGCTTTTCATTGGATTGGGGGTAGACAAATAAAACATATGAAACCTTTCAAATAAATTGAAATATTTCAACGAATTTTCTTTTCCTTTTATAATCGATTTTCTTCCATATAGATTATGCAAATAATGAAAAATCGGAATAGCGGCGTTGAATTAAGATTCATCGTATGTTCGGTGTATTTACTATTGGGTATGGCATTGATTGCAATGTGCTTCAATTTGATGCAAGTAAGTGTAATTTATGTGGGAATGGAAAAGTGAAATTTGATATTGATAAGTAATCAGTTCATTTTCCCTGTTACATAACTTATCAAATTCAGAGTGGAATCTTTTATTAATCCCACACAGTATTTCCTAATTAAATTATAACGCTTCAGGTTGGAAATAAATTCGAAATTCTAACTGCATACAAGGATATAGGTATAGTATATGTAGTATATATTCTATGAATTCATTTTCAAGGATATTTTCCCAACCCAACCACTCTTGCATTATGGGGTACCTGTCTCGTTAGAATTTAGAACCATTTAATAAGAAACATTTGAATGCCATACAATCTTCTCACAAATTTTCATTCCATTCAACAGGAACAAGTCATACATAAAATGAGATCATTCAAACGTGGTATACGGAGATGTTTCCGTTGTGACAGGTGAAATGGTAGCTGGCAAGTTGAGATATACCCAAAAACAATATTTATTTAGTTTTTGTTGTGGGCTAGAAATATTTTCCTTTAATGGATGCTAATTTTGGGGAAATGATGACCCACATGGGACCATATCACACCATTTAATAGAAGACATAGTGAAAGGATACCATTTTGAAACGGAAGAGATTATTATATGAATGGATGGAACTATTCAATGTCCAGTTTATGCCATTCGGAATGGACAGAAAAATGGAATCAAAATAGAATTAGAAATTAATTTAAGATTTAATTTTAAGGGTTAATTTAGAAATAATAATAAATTGTTATTAGAATTAAGTACTTAGTTTGTATAAATATTGATCTCAATAAATTTTGTACTAATTAAACATAAAATATAAAGGCTTTTTATTTTTTTGGGACACCCTAACTATTCCTTATGATAAATGATATGAATATGTGGGTATTTACCCTCTAGGGCAGAGGTGGGCAGTCTGCAGCACAATGCAATCTTATATTTAAATGAAATATGAACTTTTCGTTGGAAGGAATGTAATGGACGGATATTTTACATTTTGGTTTCAAATTTATACGTTTTTAAATCGATTTTCTATTTCAATAACTCATCGTCATTAAAAATAAAAATTGTTTGAAAAGAGCTTTAAGAAGCTGTCAAAAGCTTATCCGAAGCTTTTAATTAAAATATTATTTTTTATCCATTATAAATTCTATTTTATGTCCCGATAAATAAATTTAAATGCAATCAGAAAATTTCATTAAAAAGCTCTATGGAAAATTAAAATCTCTACGAGAGCTTTAATGAGTTGAATTGAATTAAATTAAGGGTAAATTAACGTGAAAGCATTCATTATCTTTGTTTGACTTTCCTTAAACAAATAAATTTGTTGGCCAGAAATTTTGAATAAATATGTACTTTCAATGCGCTGAGCTTTTGAGATTTTTGAAGTATTTCTTCTTGGGAAAATTTGAAAGTTTTTGAAAATGCCGTTATCTGGATGGAAAATTGATTTTAAGACGTGAAAATTTAAGTTATGAACCGAAAGCTTTCTTTGAGCTTACAATGAACTGAGAAAGCTTTTAGCAAAAACTTCATATTTTTCTAAATTTAAAGAATTGGATAAAAATTAAATTCCAAATTTTATAAAATGACGTTTAAATTTTAAGCTTTCAATGAGCTTTCGCGATTTTTAAGGCTTTATTTTCAAAAAGTTGAAATTGCGTTAAAAGGTTGTTATACGGATAAAAAATAGATTTCTACACATGAAAACTAAGTTTGAAATTTAGAGCTTTCGCTGCGCTTTTAATAGTTTGGGCAAGCTTTCGAGAATTCCATATTATACTTAAATTTAATAAATTGGATGAAAATTCGATTCTAAATTATATAAAATTACATTTTAAATTCAAGCTTTCAATGAGCTTTTGAAATTTTTTAAGCTTATTTTCGGGAAAATTAAAAATTTTGTTACAGCATCGTCTTTTGGATTAAGAATAGATTGTAAAAAACGTAAAAAATAAGGTTCGGAAAATAAAGCTTGCTGGGAGCTTTTAATTTTTTTCGGAGCTTTTACACCAAAAGTTTAGTTTTGATATTTTTGTATTTTTCCTCAACTAATTTATCAAGTTTCTTCTTCATTATATTTTTTTGGATAAGAAGAAAATAATCGGTAAATTCGGATCAAATGTCGCCATTTCCGATATTCAAATTTCTCGGTTTAAATTCAAATTTTTGTAGCTTTTACGACTTCTCGATTTTTTTATCAATTGTTTTGAGTTTTTGTTTGTGTTATTGTTTTAACAAATGTCTGTACTTCAGATTATCGGCCAGAAAAGAAGTAGTTGATAAACCAGTTAAAGTTAACTACCATCTTTTAATGCGCCTTCTTAAAATGCTAGTCATTGTTCACCTAATTAACTTATTTTGAGAGACATTTAATCTTTTCGGGCGACAAAACTCTCGAAAGTTCACCGATAACTTTTAATTAATATTTATATGAAGGTTCTGTTTTTATATGATTAATTTAATTCTAATCAAATCTATAATTATCCTACAAAACCCTTTCGAAAATTTAGAAGCTCAAATAGAGCTTTAAGTTTGAAAAAAAATTTTTAGAGTCATTGAAACCTATTTGTTATGTGAATAATTTTACTGTCCCGAAATTTCTTATTTTAAAAAAAAATTCGATTAAATTCCCCAAAAGCTCATCGAAAGCTTTTAATTAAAATTAAATTTTACTTATTTTGATATCCGTTTTTTATCGGATTAATTAAATTGTAGTCAAATATAAAATTTTCATACAAGAGCTTTCCGAAAATTTAGAAGCTTAAATGGAGCTTTAAGTTTGAAATATAATTTCATAGGCATATTTCTTATCCAAAAAATTTTACTGTCCAGAAATTTCTTATTTTATAAAAAAAAAATTCTATTAAATTCCCAAAAAGCTCTTCGAACGCTTTTAATTAAAATTAAAATTTAGAGATATCGACTGCAAGTCGCTGTGTTAAAGGAAAAGCATAAATAGCCACAAGGAACTTCAGATTTGGGTATTGGAAAGAAATGGGCGAAATAAATTTTATTTAATTAAGAAAATCATTTTCTTGACTCTAGGAAATCCAAAATTAATTTAGACTTTAGTAGTTGATTTAAGGAATGTAGAAAGATAAAGAAAACAAATTATTTTATAGTTTTAAACAAATTATTTTTAATCTTAGAATTAAAATCTTAATCATAATCTTACGAACTATATATGACTTTTTATACGTCAAAAATCAATTATCTATCAATTCCTAAACTAAAAAATTCAGGACATCCTTCAGGACTGCAACTGCTACTCTTGTTTTATCGGAAAACCCTGTTATCCATTAATAAAATAAATAATGAAAGAAACATCCTTAAATAAATTATTAAAATTCAAGTCTACAATCATTACAACAGATTTTCACATATTTTTTTTTTAGAAGGAACCTCTACCTCTGTTATAATGGAGTATTTAGTCGAATAATAACATTTTAACGATGAAAAGTTTATTGTTCGACTAAATAAAGGAAAATCTACCGAAATTGGTTGATTTTCCAGAAATATACCTCGATATTCCGGTATTAATTTCCCTAATTTTCCTATCTATCCAAAAAGGGTATGGTATATACATGTTATTAAAATTACATCTCATTCACATCGATTAAATATCCCTGTCTCGTAATGGGGGCCACAATGTTGACACATTCGACCGACCATTTGAATTTGGAAGGGATGGGCTCATGTTCCTTTCCAACAATTACGTAAAATAAAATTTGAACTAATTTTGTTAAAGGTAATGTGTGCTAGGTGGGATGGGTGTCTCTGAAGCGAATGGGTTTTGAAGTTGTAAATATAATAATTACATTAAATGAGGTAAAAGTCGCTAAATTGATGGAAGGACTAATGCATTTTCAAGGAAAATTTATTTTTTGGGGGAAGGAGATTTTTACTAGAAATTTCTGTTAGGAAATTGGGTGGTCGGGAAAATTAAATGTAATATTTTGAATTATTTATATTTTAATTCATTGTCCTTTTTCAACGAATATTAATCTAATCCTCATACATCAATTTTTCCTTTTCATATTACATTTTCTCTGGGAAAATAATGTAAAGAAAATTATAAATAATATTTCAATCGATTTGATTGACCGGTTCAAGATTTTTAATATATTGAATGGTTGGTCAAGATAGAAAAGAAATATTTTGATGGAGGAGTAAAAGTTTTCAATCAAAAGGAAAATTTTCTATTTTTATTTCTTCTTTTCTTTTCAACTAATCAAATTGAAATTTAATGGTTTCTCAATTGGCAGTTTATATTTTCTTTTAATAAATAAATTGAGTGCCTTTCATGAATGAAATAATTTATTAATTTATCAAAAATTCATTTTATAGAAATTTGACTTTTAATTTCACTCAAAAATTTTGGTTTTAAAATTAATTTCAATCAATACAACATCTCCTGTCCTAAAATCCTCTACTTTTGAAATAATTTAACAAAACGCAAAAAAAAAATTTTGACTCAAAAATTTTTTTGAGTGAAATTAGGAAAATTAAATTTAATTCAATGAATTTCAGTGGAGGAATTTATGTGCTAATTAATACTTTCAAAATTTGGCCTCATGAAGAAATTAACTCAATGATTATCTACACCAGTTTCGATGTATAATAAAGAGTTAATTTCACTCAATGAATTTCACTCAAGAAATTTCACTCAAAAATATTTCTCAAAAATTATTATTCAAAAATTTATTAAAATTAAAATGTAAATTTTTGGAACATCCTATTATATCCTGACTATTGATTCTAACATAGATATCAATTTTATCGCGTCTGTTGAACGTGATTTAGGTGATCGATATCCACTTAGTATATTAAATTGTTCAAGGAAAATGAAAAGGAATGCAGTTTATCCTTTAATTTTCTGGACAAAAGAACGGAAAGATTTAATATTCATATTAAGGATATTAGATACCCTCCACAAACTCATAGAAATTTTATAAACTCCCACACGTGCCTATAACGAATTTTCCAACCATTACAAACTAAAAACATGTACGAAGTTATCCATGTTTTTTTCAATGAAATGCATTCATTTCATTTGATATAGAAAACCCACATCACGTTTATACGGCATACAGATGGATGATATTTTTTTACCTTACAAATTCTCAACTCGATATCTAAATAACTCCATTCCATATTTATTTCCTATTACTGTTTCTACCTAACAAATACATAAATTTTCCGATGGATTGGAAAAACAGACGGATATTGTGTTCAGGAATGGATTATCTAACGAATGAAAATTATCTACTTTGTAGAAAATACCATAAAGCTTTCGACACATTGTGTGTGAGCATGCAATACAAGAGATTTTCTTTCGATTTTCTTTTATTTTCTTTTTTTCAAATGGAAATTCATGTCAATCGGTATCTTTATTATGTAATTTTTCCAGTGGAAAATTTACTTCCAAATGGAATACCGAAATTTTCCCCTGATTAATTTGGAATAGAAAAAGCTTTCGATTTTAATCAATATGAAATTTAGATATACAGGAAAACCTGGAAAAATCGAGTTCCTTACAATACATTTTTTTTAAGGTATCCTGAGAGATTTTATCTAAGGATGACCCATCCTCCCTTTAATTGGGGTAGTTCTATAAATATCTTAATCGATTAGAATTCAATAAAGCTATTTTTAATATTTTCTGACATCGAAAAGGTCAATTGAATATCTCCGCCCCACTTAATGGTGAGCTGCAAAAAAGGGGGATCACCTAATAGGAAAATTGTTATTTTTCTAATTTCCAAGGAATAATATGAAATTTAATATTCAATGATGTGGGAGTGGGATAAGTTACCAATTGATTTTAATTCAGCCAGATTTTCTTTTATTAATTACTCCAACCTTTCAATAAATACAATTAGAGATCATCAACCTATAATCAAAGTCAAATTAATTAAGCAAATTGGGGGTATCCTGATAATAATTGATTCGTTTGGGCGGAAATATTTTCGTGCGAGTAGCGATGAAGTAATTTTATTATAAGAAACAAACCTAAGGGGAGAGTCTAATTCATTGCTTCTAAATCATGGGTACTCAAGTAAAATTAACTTACGGGTATGATCTGGTTAATGTAAAAATAAATATTTAAAAATAATTTTTATGCTAAATCTTTTGACTAATTTTGGTCGCTTTCTATTATATAATATGTGGGTAAAAAAATACCCTCGGTGTTAAGCGCTGAGCACCCCTGTTGTAAATATAGGTTCGCATATCAATTATTGCAACATAAAATACTTAAAATTTATAAAGAAAAGAGAGAAAATTAAATATGATTTATAATCGAGAAAAGAAACTGTGTAATTAATTCTTAATTATGATTCAAAAATCCGAGTTAGTAACATAATTTTGTAATTAATAATAATGAAAATTTTAAACAAATTTCAGAAAATTATAAACAAAACTAGAAGCTAAATATTAAAATAAAATCAAATCATTTTAAAATAAACCAACAAATTAATTATTTAAATATTAAAATTAAAAATATCTGATATTTAAGAGAGATAATAATTTTATATTTAATTTATTGCCAATAAAATAATGTTTATCTTATCAAATTTCGATGAATTTTGACAAATTCATCAGGAGTTTTGATCCATATTTTTTAAGGAAATTCATCATCGATAATTAAGAGAAATTTCATGATACGGAAAATGTCTATTCCTGCTAATGTCCTGCTTCCGGTAAATATTTCCCGTAAAGAGCTTTACCCCATCTAGTCCTAACTAGCAATAATTATCCAAAAATTGGGAAAAAAAACATTTTCCTAGGAGCTAGGATTTCCAATAAAATTATCAAATAAGAAATTGATAATTCGATTGCTTAAAACTAATTTTTCTCTGCCTATCTTGCTAGATAAATGTTTATCCTTTCAGAATACTTCCAAAGTAGTAGAATAGGAAGTTACTACGAAAGGAATGTTGAAATTCTTGCAGTAAAATTGTTGTTAGGTGGAAGGTCATATTTTGGTTTCCATTTTAGGATCTTGACTTCCAGACATATTATAACTGAGGCAAACCTTAGAAGAATTTTGAGAAGAGATTTTTTGATTTTTTCGGAACGAGAAAATCTGTAAAAAAATTTCCATCAATTTAAAACTTTGATTAAAAAAATAAAAAATATTTACTTGATAAAAAAATTTTATTAGAAAATCGATCAGTTTTTTCACCAGCTCATAACTGGCTCAAACAAATTTTTTTCCAGAAATCCTGAAATTTCTTTTTAGTTTACTTCGTTAAGTATTCAGAGAAAAATTTTCAGCCATATCGATCGAATATTTCCTTAAAAAAAACTCAAAAATGATGGTCAAAAAAAAAAAATCATGAAAATTGAGGAATTTTTTAAAAATTCATAACTTGCTCACAGAATTTTTTTTTAGCAAAATCTCGAAATTTTATTTAGTTAACTTCATCAAGTAGTTAGGGAAAATATTTTCAGACAAACCGAGTTAATGTTTATTAAAAAAAAAATGTATTAAAAATTATTTCCCAAAATATAGCAAGATTTGGAATAATTTAAATGAAAATCAAAAATTTTTAAAAAAATCATAAGACGATAAAAAATATATTTTCTCCAGAATCCTGAAATTAGTTTTTAGTTTACTCTGTCAGATATTTAGGAAAAAAATTTCAGCGAAATCGAACTAATTTTTTCCTAAAAAGAGGTTGTCCTTTTTCTTAATCCTTACCTTTTCCCGACTTTACCAGTCTTTTATTTTTAATTCCAATTATCCAGACCGTAGTCTCCCGATAGGATCTTAATTGACCTGAAAATGGGCAGAAGCATATAGATATATTTTTATTATATCCAGGTTCGACTTAGAAATTTAGATTTAAATGTTAATAAAATTAGAGGAGCTTTTAAGTAATTTTCTTTCAATCTACTTTAAAGTTTCAAGAGGTTCGCATAATTTTTTTTAGCTTCCCATGAGCATTTCAGCGTTTTATT
Source organism: Symmerus nobilis (assembly GCA_027564815.1). NCBI lineage: Eukaryota > Metazoa > Arthropoda > Insecta > Diptera > Mycetophilidae > Symmerus > Symmerus nobilis. Next base: position 28,991 of record JANTOP010002452.1, read on the forward strand.
GAGTCCGTTTATTGAACTCATCGAAAGCTTTAACTTAAAATATTTTTTCAATCAGTAGAATCAGTAGTGGAATCTAGTTTTTCTCCCAACAATTAAATTTATATCCTTTCAATGAGCTTTGGAGATTTTTTTAAACATTTTTCATTTAATTTCATGAAATAACCGATATCTGCATAGAAAATATATTTTAAAACGTGAGGAATTAAGTTCGAAGCTTTAAGCTCTCTTTGATCTTACAGTGGATTGAGAACGCTTTTAGCGAACATTTTATATTTTGTCTAAATTTAATGAATCGAATATAAATTAAATTCCAATTGATATAAAATGACAATTTAATTATAAGTTTTCATTGAGCTTTCGGGATTTTTAAAGCTTTACTTTGGAAAATTTGATATTTCTTTGAACTTTGAAACTTAGAGCTTTCTTTGAGCTTACAACGGATTGAGAAAGCTTTTGGCGGAAACTTCTTATTTTATCAAAATTTAATGGATCGAATAAAAATTCAGTTTCAAATTACAAACAAACTTAAAATTATAAATTTTAATTTTAAGCTTTCAATAAGCTATCAAGATTTTGAAAGTTTTGTTTTAAAAATTAAGTTCCAAACTTAGAGCTTTCGTCGTGCTTTTAAAAGTTTGCATAAGTTTTCTGCAAAAATTCCATATTTCATTAAAATTTAATGAATCGGGTGATTATTCTATTCCGAATTATATAAAAAGACAATTTAATTTTAAGCTTTTAATGAGCTTTCGTTATTATTAGTTCTTTTTTGTGGGAAAGTTTGTAATTTTATTAAAGGATTGTTGTCTGGATAAAAAATAGATTTTTGAACGTTAAAAATTAAGTTCCAAACTTAGAGCTTTCGTAGCGCGTCTTAATGGTTTGGAAAAGCTTTCGGCGAAAATTCCATATTTCTTTTAAATTTATTGAATCGAATAAAAAAACATTTTCAAATTATATAAAATTACATTTTCATTTTAAGCTTTCGATGAGCTTTCGAAATTTTTAAACCTTTATTTTGGAGAAAGTTGAAATTTTATTAAGGAAGTATTGCCTGGATAGAAAATACATTTTTAAACGTTAAAAATTAAGCTCAAAAAGGAAAGCTTTCGCTGGGCTTTTGTTACTTTGGATAAGCTTTCGGCGAAAATTCAATATTTCATTTATATTTAACCAATCGGATAACAATTCTGTTCCAAATTATATAAAAAGATATTTTAATTTTGAGCTTTCAATGAGTTTTCCAGATTTTTGAATCCTGTGCTTGAGAAAATTTTAAATTTCGTTTAAGGATCGTTATTTGGATAGAAAATACATTTCAAAAGGCAAAAATTAGATTAAAAAAATAAAAGCCTTTTGGGGGCTTTTAAGTTTGTACAACGCTTTTTTACGAAATGTTTTGTATCGATATTTTTGCATTTTTCCTCAACTAATTTATAAACTTCCTGCATCATTACATTTTTTTGGATCCATAAAAACGATCGGGAAATCAGGATCAAATATCACGATATCTGATATAAATAACTCCCCCACCTCTAACAGAATTTTCAATAGTTAGGGTAGATTATTTCAAATTTCAAGCACCTATATTTCTTTTCATCATATCGAACTTTCCTAAAAATCTCTGATTCAGATGTAACGATTGTTCTATTTTTAGAAAACATTTTCTTCTCTATTTCTTCCCTCTAGCAAAAGAATTCATTGAAATTTGATATTTTTTCTAATGCCGACGGATAACCGAAGGTAATCTTCACAATATCTAGGATAAAAGAAATATTTAAATTTTCTCTTCTTAAATTAGAGCAACAATTTTCTTTCAAGTCGAATGTTGAGTTACGATTGACCCGGTAGGGTAAACTTTTTCAATGGGGAACCTTGAATATTTGTCTATGATACCGTCAATGATACATATTTTTGTATATAAAGTTTGGATTAAAATGAACTTTGAACATTGCGGAAACCATGGGACTAGAAGCTTCCTTATATATTTTTATCTTCCTTGAACTTTTCTATCGGAAAGTTTCCATGATTGATTTACATTTTCAAGCGTTTAAGACAAGAGAATGATCGGTTTTAAAGGAATGGAAAAAAATGTTAAAATATGAAAGAAAATCGAATTTAAGAGTCCTTTTTATAACAATTTTCCTACTCAAAAAGTCACTTCCCTTTGAAGTCAATACACCATTTTTCAGTATGTAATCTAATTCTACCTTGATTTCGTTGTATTTTCTATCATTCTATTCAGCCTGATTTTCATGTCCTTTGACAACTTGGTATTTAATCTCTTATCTATGGGGATATCTATAAGGAAATGTTTAGTAAAATCGTAAAATAAATAACGATTCGTAAAAGGCAGGAAAATTTACTTTGTAATGAATACCGACCGTATAATGTGGTAGAGTTTTCCACCCATTTATTGGGAAATAGATTTTTTTTCCTCAATTATCATATGGAATTTGAAATCAATCTGTTTACTGGGAAGAAAACAAATATTTTTATTCCGATTTTAATGAGGATTAACATTTTATTGAAAAGGATTAAAATATTGGTATATTTACTTCAAAAATTTCTTGGAAACTTTCAAAGAAATTTAACCTAAATTTAAGGACATCCAAAAATAATATGTCTTGATTATAATAATTGATTAGTAGGAAAGTATACATTTTCTTCTACACTTTCCCTCTTCAATTCTTCATTTTAATTTTAAAAGAAAAGGATAAATAAGACTGTTTCCATATTTCGATATTTTCCAATTTAAAAACCCCCAAAAACCATCACCATTTTCAAAATAATAAATTAATAAATGAAATTATTCTTTCTTAGTTTTACAGATGTTGGTTGGAAATTTCATTTATTTTTCATTTCAAAATGAAAAAGTTTTTCATTAAAAAAAAAAAAAATTGGTAGTTAAATCTCAAAATATTTATAGGAAAAACTACTGGTTACGTAAGTAGAAATCCATCAATGAAAACTTTAGTAATTTTCTTATGGTCGAAACTATAATGAAACTTTCTTTAATCGTATTGAATTTGGTTGGAATCATTATTATAGAAATAAAAATTAACAATTTCGTCCAGGTTGGGTTGGTAAAGCTTTCATTTATTTCTATTTCTTATTAAGTTCGATTGATTCGTTATTAAAAAACTTTCAATCGATATTTGTATAATTTGTCCCATATAATCAGGTCAGAATAATGCCAGAAGATTCAGGGAAATATTATGTTATATTAAACTTTACTTTACTTTACATAGTTTATTAATATTCTAAAAAATAATATAAAATAAAAGACAAACAAATAAATTTATAGGAAACTTTTGTTTTTCGATTTATGAATTTTCCAATATCCCTCATGTTATAATAAAGTCAGGAAAATTAAAATAACGAGTGGAAAACTGTTACTATATTATACTAGGGTTCATGTGTTATAAATTCATTCATGACCTAGAATATGTGGTAGTTTTCATTGTCTCCTTTCATTATTGGCAAAATTCAAAACTCGGTCAAGTGGACTAATAAAAGTTTACTTCAATATAGGGATGATGATAGGGATTGGTAATGGGGCCGGAAGAAAATGTAAAGACGCGAGAAGTAGCTATGATAGTTGGGTAAAAATACAAGAATTTAATATTTCGGAAAAGTTGAAAATCAAAAGTTCGAAAAAGGCTCCCTCCGAGAAATTTGAATATCGGACATCATGACAGTTAATCCCGATTTCCTGATAATTTCCTTCGGATTCAAAAAAAATCTTATTATATAGAAAGTTTATAAATTAGTTGGGGAAAAATAAAAAAATATCAAAACTAAAGTTTTTTTACGAAAGCTCTGCAAAAATTTATAAGCTCCCAGAAAGCTTTTTTTTTAAACCATATTTTTTTCGTTTTAAAATCTATTATCTATCCAAATGGCGATTCTTCAATGATTTTTAAAATTTTCTCAAAAAAAATCAATCATATCGAAAGCTCATTGAAAGCTCAAAATTAAAATGTCATTTTATTTAATTTGGAATCAAATTTTTATGAGATTCATTAAATTTTAATAATTTATTAAGTTTTTGCTGAAAGCTCTCGCAATTCCTTGGAAGCTCATCAAGGAAAGCTTTAACTTTTGAAACAAATTTTTTTCGTTTACTATTCTATTTCCTATGCAAATAGAGATCCTGTAATGCAATTTCAAATTTTCGAACAAATAGCCTCAAAAATCTCAAAAGCTCATTCAAAGCTTAAGATCTAAATACCAGATTATAATATTTGGAATTGAAGTTTTATCCGATTTATTAGATATAAATGAAATAACAAAAATATATCAAATATTATATTTAAGCTTCAAAAATCGCAAAAGCTCAATGAAAGCTTATAAGTAAAATGTCATTTTTAATGAATTGGAATCGATCATTTATCCGATTCATCAAATTTAAATGAAATATAGAATTTTCGCAGAAAGCTTTTCCAAACTATTAAAAGCGCAAGGAAGCTCTAAGCTTGGAATTTAATTTTTTACGCGTAAAAGTATATTTTCTTTCCAGATAATGGATCGTTAACGAAATTTCAACTTTTCCAAAATAAAGCTTTAAAATCTCAAAAGCTTAAAATTATAATGTCATTTTTTTGTACATAATTTTGAATCTAATTTTTATTATGGTCATTAAATTTATATAAAATATGAAATATTCTCTAAAAGCTTTCTCAATCGATGGAAAGCTCAAAGAGAGCTTTAAGTTTCGAACTTAATTTTTTTCGTTTTCAAATCTATTTTCTATGCAGATAGCGGTTCTTTCACGAACATCCAAATTTCCCCCAAAAAAAAGCTTTCAAAATCACGAAAGCTCATTTAAAGCACGAATTTATCCAAAATTTTAGACCGGTGGATGAATTTTTAGAGAAAATATAAACAAGGACAATTTAATTCAATTTAATTTATTAAAGCTTTCGTAAAGGTTTTAATTTTCTAAGGAGCTTTACAACGAAAGTTTCCGATTGCATATAAATTGATTTATCGGAAAATAAAATAGATTCGATAATTAATAAAATAATATTTTTATTGAAAGCTTTAATATAAAGAAGCTTATCTTCCTTAAAGCTCGTCTCAAGTAAATAAGTAAGAATATTTATATATGAGGATAGGACTAAAAGGATCAACTATAGTTATCATTTCTCAGGCCCTCTTATGAATTATTAATTTTAATCTAAGATAATAAAGAAGGAAAAAAGTTCCTCTTCGGAAAAATTACAATTCTAGAATCGTTGCGTGTTAAAATTTCTTATGTTGAACCCATTACTTTAATAAAGGGACAATTGTCTGAATAGAGAATAAATCCCTTTACCCAAGAAAATCTATTAATCATCCAATCTCGCGTATGATTAAAATTCTAGTAATGAAGGAAATTCGTCTACGGTATAAGGTAGACGTTTTTCCATTTCCCGTACGTGTACGGGGTGTAAGTAGCAAAAATTTTCATTTTCATTTGTAGAATTTTCTTAGAAATCAAAAAAGAATGATTTATTACATATTAGCTAATGTGTTTTATTTTTTTTTTATATCATCGTTCTGAGAGCTTTTTCTTTTCCACATTTCCAAATCACTCTTTTACAACAAATAATCGCTTTATTGTCTTCTTTCAAGATTTCCGTTCTTTTTCTACTTAGATACGATTCAAAGAAAGAGATTTTCTCAGTACCCCATCCCTAAATGAATAGAAATTACGAATTAACCATCTAAATTCCCATACCCGTCCTGTTTTTTTTTTGGAAGTTGAGTTGGAAATTCATGTCCTTTTTTTATATTATATTAATATTTACTTGAAAATTTAAACTTTGTCTTTTCAACGAAAATATAATAAATAAGTTTAATAAGAAAGCTGATTTTCGTTGACTTATAGATGAAGCCAAGAAAGGGGATAAGGATGATTATTTCTTATGAATATCTTATGTTAATTAAACGTTAAGCAATCCTTGGGGGAAAATTCATATATGAATGATATGTTGAAGATTTTCTATTTTCATTCATTTTTTTTCCTGAAATTTTGAATTGTAATTTTAAGTGGAAACAATTAAAATGATATACGATGTCAAGTGGGAATTTAATAAATTGTATTTTAGGGATTCAATGACGACTTTCCATTTTTATTAAATTAATCTTGAATTATTAATTAAATATTATGATTTGTCTTAAAAGATGAACATATTAAAAATTCAATTCATTTAATTAAATAATAAATAGTAGTTTATTTTATTTTATTTTTATTTACGTTAAAATATAAAATTTCAATTTAGATTAAAATAATTTTCCATTTTTTTTTAATTTGGAGAAAAAATTGGTTGAATATTCAATGAAAAATTTTCCGATACTCAATGTATAGAATTTTCATTCATTAAAATTTAAAAAATAGAAATATTGCTTTGTATAGATTACAGTAGATATTTTATTATATTATAGTTTCCATGAAATAATATTAAATTAAAAAATTCAATTAAAATTATTATATTTATTTTAATTAAATTTAAATACTGATTTTATTTTCAGAGGATTCAGAAATATGCATTTAATGATTTTATTCGGATTCACTTTGTATGAGTTCGAATTTCATCTGTATAATTTAGGAACCGTAAAATTTATTTAGATAATATCTCTATTTAATACCTCTGATAAGAAATGGGGCTCTAGAATATTTTTCAATTTTATAACTGAGTGCTATTCTCACCTGCGATAATATTAGACAATTTTAGGAGAATTTATTTTAAATATCATGTAGAAATTCTAAATTTCCTGAAAATCAAAAAATTAAATTTGTAAAATAAAAACCCAACTTAAAAGCATTTGGGAACGTCCTCAATCCAATTTTATCTTTAAGATATCGAATTAAGAGAATAATTCGAAAGAATCAAAGATTTTTTTTGGGATATGTTTGGGTATATTTTTGATGCAATTATAATTCGATTTTTTAGGATTCGATTTTTAAAAATATATATTTCCAAGGAACCTACTGAATTTATGGTATTGGAAAATCCCCAAATATATCTTCTATTTGAATCCACTTCAAAATTTTAAAATTTTAAATTTTCGTAAAAATTATAAATATTTCTCTTC
>JANTOP010002453.1:0-18280 GCA_027564815.1 Symmerus nobilis
GAAAATATAAAATAGACCGTAAAATAATTTTTTTGCTTTTCCATTTTATGGCTTAAAGAACAATGGAAAAGCAAAATAAAACCCAGGACCAATTTTAAAATATATTTGCTTACCCCTAAAATTATTTTACGTGTACATCCCTGGTCTAAACTATTAAGCATGAAATATGTACTAATTTACACAACAAATTTTAACAAAATTATTACACCACAATTGTGTACTATACGTACTACCTATACTTACACATTTCAGGTGTGTAATTTATCTTTACATACTCGGTGTAATTTTACAACTATTATAGTAGGCAAACTAATTTCCTACTAAAATAGTATTAAATAGTCTGAAAGTTTGCATAAATTATATATGCTTTCATTTTTGAAATTTCGTGAAAGGAACGCTGGATAGAAAATAGATTTTAAAACGTAAAACATTAAGTTTGACACTTAAACCTTTCTTTGAGCTTTCAGTAGTTCAGAGACTATTTCATATTTTATATAAATTTAATGAATCGAATAAAAGTCAGATTCCAAATAATATAAAATGAAATTTAATTATAAGCGTTCAATGAGGTTTTCAGATTTTTAAAGCTTTATTTTATTAGTTGAAATTTCGTTGAAAGGGCCGTTATCTGGATAACAAATAGATTTCTAAAAAAATTAAGCTTCAAACCTAGAGCTTTCATTGCGTTTTTAATAGTTTGGATATCTGCGAAAATTCCAACTTCATTTAAATTTAATTCTATATAAAAAGACATTTTAATTTTCAGCGTTCAGTTTTTTTTTGTTACACTCGAAATTTTTTTTTAGCTTTTCTTTGGAAAATTTGAAAGTCTATTAAAGAGTCGTTATCTGGATAGAAAATAGATTTTAAAACGTGATAAATAAAGTTTGAAAAATTGAGCTTTCTTGGAGCTTTTAAGTTTTTGGAGAGCTTTTGTATGAAAACTTAAGTTTTGATATTTTTAGATTTTTCCTCAACTAATCTACAAACTTCCTGCATCAGTACATTTGTTTGGATCGGAAGAAAATAATTGGGAAATTTGGATCAAATGTCGCGATGTCCAATATTCAAATTTCTCGATGCGAATCTTTAAACATTTTTGGTATTTCCTAGATAATTTCAACTTTTCCGAAATATTTTATTTTTATATTTTTACCTAACTGTCAAAGCAACTTTCTGCACGCCTTATAGAGATGTTGACCGCACGTCACTAATTGTAATACCATATAAAGAAAGAAAACCAAAGGCAAATGTTATTGTTTTTTTTTTAATCGACTTTTGACGTCATTTTAAAAATATAACTTATGGACAGACCCCTTAACATTTTGATGTAAATAAATTATTTAGTTCATCCCTTTGTATAAATGAACAAATGAAATTTAACGTTTCCGGAAAATTATAAATAATTCCTTTTCGGATTAAGAAAAATTTGAAAAAGTGACAAATTAAAAAAAAAAAATTGCGACAAAATTCTAGAATTAACCGGAAAAAATCGAAAATAGTCGGAAAAATTCCATAAAAAATCGGAAAAAATTCGTAGGTGTGAGAAAAGTTTGGAATGTTCTGAAAAAATTTGGAAATGGAAAAGATAAAATACGCAGTCCGGAAAATTGTAATAGTTGAGGCAAATTTAGAGAAGTTTTTAGCCAATATTTGGGAGAATATTTTTGTGCATATCGGTTGTTCTGGAAAATATTTCAAGAAAAAGAAATGTTTGAATTACAAAACTCGAATAATGCCGTTTTAATTGTATACTTTTATTTTATTTTTAATTTTTGAAATTATTTCATTCAGATATAGTATTTTAATCATGATGAAACTAGGACCTGATTATACAATTGTCTTATTCCATCATACGTCTCACGTCCCTTGTAATAATTTCCATTTCATTCTGTCTCCTTAAAAAATTCTTAATCAATTTTCCTTACTAATTCTAAAGAATATGTCTAGTTCAAAAATCGATTGAACTTTAAGTAAATTTTAAAGAATCGATAATTTTATTTAAATAAATTTTACATAAAACAAACAAGTTTTCAACTTAGAAACAAAGAATATTATATAATATTTACAAAGAAAAATACTTAGTAACAGTAACAAGCATATCAATGAATAGTTTATTTAAAATCCACACTATATAAATTATAAAACATGAGATGAGAAATTATTTGATATAATTAACCAGCTCGTTAGTGTACATCGAACAGTATAATTGTTCATTTAATATACATAAAAACATATAAATTAAAATATATATTGGAATTACATATCGAAATTATATGGCTTAGATTTTATGTAATATATAATGGAAATGTATAAATAAATATAAATAATAGAATTGAAAGGGAGTCGACCATTAAATTCGATACGTCTATTACTTTTATTTATTGAAAGAAATATGAAATTTTCGCCCAGAAATTATGAATCAACTCTTCTTTAAACGTAATAAAGCCTTAATAAATATATGGAAATTACAAAGCAAAATCAATAAATTCGTTACATCAGATTCTGGAATTGATTCATCGAAAATATAATTAATTAGGAATAATTCTTCAAGGTTTTCGATTTTGAATGATTTGTTCAAGAAATCGAAAATTTCCCCGAAAATCTTAAGATAACCAAAAAAACAAAATGTTACTTACTTTTCTGTAAGCATTCATTACACGCTCTCAACGCCTCATCCAAATGATTTCGATATAAACATTTCTCTGCCAGATCATTTAACGATTCGCATTCGTCTCCCGCTATCGACCATTCACCATTCTTTTGATCACGTCGATCTACCGGTGTCGTCCACTTTTCAACCAATCTACTAACTAAATAGTCCTGTTTCAAATCATCGTTGAATTGTAATCGATGACCACAAACTTTACATAATTTCTCCTGTTCGAATTCCGTTCCGATACAACATTGTCGGCAATATGTATGGCCACATAGCGATGTTATCGGTTGGGTTAAGATCTTTTCACAATCCGGACAGGATAGTAAATTCTGAACGATGGATTGATTTGATGTGGATTCCGTTTCACGGACACCCGTCTGTCCGTAATTGATTGAAAACAATTCCTGTTCACTGTTATACTTAATTTGTTTGGTGACTACATCCAATAAGGTTAATGTTAAATGCTTTAATTTATATAGAGGTACTGATCGATGATCGGTATCATCACCGTATCGATACTGTTGATAGATCGTTTGATACACTTTAAAGCTGTCTTTTAATCGGCCACTTTTTGCTAGCGAATCCCCGTAACCGTATAAGAGATCAATGAAATTGGTGGTGGTTTCGGTAGTTGGTACAGGGACATTTAAATTTATTAAATTTACATATTCACTGGTCGTGGCACGTAGACATTGCTCATACAATTCAACCGCTTTTATATAATTACGATTTTCAAATGCTTTTGTTGCTAAATTTAAAGCAATTGCCATTTTGTTATAAAATTATTTTAAAATTAAATTAATATTTTTTTTTTTTTGCTTAATTTTAGCCCAGACACAATAGAAAGGAAAATTTGTAAATTTTTCTCTCAAAAATCAAATGAACAAATTTCTTTGTTGAAAAATTATATATAAATTTTTCCTCGTTTTCTTTTCTTCATATAAAATTGTGTCAATGCCGAAGAACTATCTCATCATTTTCTTATAGTTTTTTCTTTCTTTGCTTATTTTGCGTAACGTCTTTTATTTTTTTTTTATTTATTATTTAATGAACCGAGGCTTTTATTGCATTCCTTTTGTTCGGTCACACTGCAAGAGACACGTCTGTACGTTATGGTGGGATGAAATCTGCAAGTGGTCCAAAATACATAGAGATTTTATTAATATTTATGAGTACTTGCGAGTATGGAATATAAATTTAATAATAAAAATGAATAAATTGTTAAAATGGGAAAATTATGTATTACAAGAAATCATTAATTTACGATTAAATAAATCTCATGAATAATATATCTATTTATCAATTAACCCTTATCAAAGATGCAAAAATTATTCTTATTCTTCTCTTAAAAATTTTTCTTCCAAATTTCTTTTCTACAAATTTTTTTTAGCAAATTTTTTGGGAAACTTTTTTTCCAATTATTTTTTTAAATTTGTTTGTCTGCGAAATATGAAAATATTTTAGGCATTTTGACTCTAAATTCGAACGTAAAGGAAAGCTATCTGAAAATGCGTATAATGAACAGAAACTCTGTTTAAAAATACCTCTGATTAGTTAAATATTGCTATAAAAATGTACCGAGTTATATTAAACCAATATCTAGTTAAAAAACTCAATTTGATAATTTCTGAAATTAAGAAAATCTAAATTAAAATCATGCATAAGGGCTTCCCCAAACCTTAATTAATTTCTTAAAAATGATTTGCAATCATAAAATCGATCAAAAATTTAATATTCCTTTCTGAAAATGTCTCAATATAATTCTGATTTGAAAGATTTTTATCAAACAAACAATTTCCTATTTAGATACAAATTAATCTTAGCCGTAAGTTACAAATTAAGCCTCTTTCATAATAAGTAGAATGAATTAATGAATGTATCGGAAGTATATTCCAAATTCAGATCCCGTGAGCATACCACGATTTCGTCGAAGAAATTTGAAGAAATTTTCGGCATAATTATGAACCTAGTAGATCGTGCAAATTTAGCTTGGAAATTTGTATATAAAAAAGCAGGTATGGTACATCCTTCATACTTCAAAAATATTTGTCTCAAATTTCAGGACTTTAGTTGAAATATTAATGAATTATTACTCATTTTTTGCTGAGCAGGACATGGATAACCGCTATAAATTAATAAATAACAATTCTTTATGGCATCTACTAGGAGCAGTATAGTTAATTTATTACTAAACTTTCTTAGCTTATCTTAGGTATATCTAAGCAATGGAGGTATTATATATGGAGACGGCATAACAAACCAAAAAAGTATCATCTCGTGCTTACTGTGACGTATGTGCCTACTTAAGGAAGTAGAATTTTGCATTAACAGTTACATGTTCGCAAACTTATTCATGTTAAACATTTATAACTTCGCTACTGAACAATTCTCTCTCGTATTCTCTTGTAACCGGTTTTTATTTATTATTTTGAGTAAAAGGAAGGTGTAGGAGTAAAGGCAGGTATATGATACACAAAATTTGTATGCAATTGATATGAAAAAGCTGGGGCCTGATCTATGCTGACCAAAATGACCCTCATGCAGTGGCGTGCGGTTAACATCTCGATAAGGTATGCAGAATGGGTTTTGTTGACCCCTTTTCAAGATGTTACAGCCTTTTTCATATGCGTTTGCTTTATCCAAGAGAACATTACTCGAGTGTATGCCGAATATTTTCTTCGGCCAAAAAAAAATGAAAAACGCGCTGAGTTGTTTTGACAGTTAGTACAAAAATTAAATATTTCGTGGAAAAGTGGAAATTTACCTAAATGAAATCAAAAATTCCTAAAGGCTAGGCACCGAGAAATTTGAATATCCGACATCGCGACATTTGATCCGGATTTCCCGATAATTTTCTTGGGATCCAAAAAAATGTAATGACGCAGATAGTTTATAAATTAGTTTAGGAAAAATACAAAAAAATCAAAACAAAACTTTCCATACAAAAGCTCTGCAAAAATTATAAAGCTCCCAGGAAGCTTCATTTTCCGAACCTTATTTTTTACGTTTTAAAATCTCTTTTCCATCCAAATAACGTTTCTTTAACGAAATTTCAAATTTTTCCCAAAAAAGCTTCAAAAATCTCGAAAGCTCATTGAAAGCTTAAAATTAACCTGTCTTTTTATGTAATTTTTAATCTGATTTTTATCCGATTCATTAAATTTAAATGAACGATGGAATTTTCTTGTACAAGAAAGCTTGTCCAAACTATTAAAAGCCCAACGAAAGCTTCAAGTTTCGAACTTAATTTTTCCTGTTTAAAAATCTATTTTCTGTCAAGATAGCGCCTTTTTAACGGAATTCAAACTTTTTGCAAATTAAAGCTCCAAAAATCTCGCAAGCTCATTGAAAGCTTAAAATCAAAATATTATTTTTATATAATTTAGAATCCAATTTTTATTCGCTGCATTAAATTTAGATAAAATATGAAATTTAAAACTTTCTTAATCCATTGTAAACTCAAAAAAAGCTTTAAGTTTCGAACTTAATTTTTTACGATTTAAAATATATTTTCCATCCAGAATATCGGAAGCTCATTGTAAAGCATTAATGCAAAATTTCAGGCCTAGGGATGAATTTTCCAAGAAAGAGCAAACAAGGACAATGTATTCCTCCATGATAATTTACCTTCAATTCAATTCAATCCATTAAAGCTTTCGCTTCGTAGAGATTTTCATTTTCCACAGAGGTTTTTAACGAAAATTTCGAATTTCATTTAAACTTAATTATAGGGGAAAAATTAGATTCCATACTGGCTAAAATATTATTTTAATTTAAAGCTTTCGATTTATAGCTTTTGGAACTTAGTTAAAGCTTTTCGGGAAATTGTCAATTTCATACTGATTTGTAAATTGATTCAAAGTTATTAAATAAAATAATTTGAGTTTAGTCATTTGCAGCAATAAAAATTGGTTACGATTTTGTTGATTTTTTAGGTGTGCACTGCGCCTTCTGCGCATTACACTGCAAGCCACTGCCCTGATGGAAAGAAAATGGTTACCAATGTTCTTCTCCACAAAATTTCAGCTACAATCACATGTATTGAAATTAATATACAACAAGAAATTCCGTTTTCTAAGGAATTTTCCAAATTTCATAAAATTTCCATATTTTAGGATTTTTTCTTACAAACTTTCCAGAAATACAGAACCAACAGAAAAGATATGATACATTTCGGCTTCTAGCATATTGAATTTATTTAAAATGAATAAATTAAAATTAATAAAATCATATTTGATATTTAATTTTAATTAAAATCTGTTCTGCAAAATTAATTAATTAGCACCAACTGGTATAGATGAAATTTGGGGATTTGGATTTTTTGGCCAGAATTTTGAATATTTAGAATTGTGAGAATTATCCGGTCTCCGTTATACATCTCAATTTTCATCAATTTAACAGATTTTTAAAAGTTTTAGGACATGCATCATGTCGGAAAATAAATCGAATTATTCGGGGGGATTGAAATTAAGGAACCCACCTATCCCTTGCTCGCAAAAACCTAGGAAATTAAAATAAAATGCGAAAATCAGAAAAAGCCGCTAAAGTGACGAACAATCGAGAAAATAAAAAAAAAATCGGAAAATCGGGCAAGTCAGGAATGAGCCAGACAGCTTATAAACTCTTATGTGGTGGAAGTCAGAAAATCGTCGCGAAAAATATCGGAAAATGACGGAATAAAGAGCGATTTATTAGTAGAAAGAAAAAAGTCGTTAAAATATTGACCTTTTCCTGCCTATTTCGAACTTTTCCGAATAATCTCGAACTCTTCTGGTCTTTTACGAACTTTTCTCGTGTTTTTCTATCTCCAGAATTCGCCCATTGCCATCAATTCATTATCTGAACATATCTATTGGGCAGTGGCGTGGGCAACATCTCCATAAGGTGTGCAGAATTATATGAAAGAAAATGTAAAGACACAGAAAGTTGCCTTGACAGTTAGGTAAAAATACAAAAGTTAAATATTACGGAGAAGTTGAAATTTATTTAAGAAATATCAAAAATTCGTAGTGGCTCGTACCGAGAAATTTGAATATCGGACATCGCGACATATGAGCCGGATTTCCCAATTATTTTCTTCGGATCCACAAAAATCTGATGATGCAGAAAGTATACAAATTAGTTGGAAAAAAATACTTAAATATGAAAACTAAACTATTCCGGCAAAAATATTATGCCCCTGGGAGGCTTTATTTTCCAAACTTAATTTTCCTAGTTTCAAAATATATTTTTTAATTAGATAACGATCCCTTAACAAAATATTAATTTTTCCAAAAAAAAGCTTTAAAAAATCTGGATAGCTGATTAAAAGCTTAAAGTTAAAATGTGTTTTTATATAGTTTGGAATCGAATTTTTATTCCATTTATTAAATTCAAATGAAATGGGGAATTTTCGCAAAAAGCTTATCCAAACTTTTACAAACGCAACGAAAGCTCTAAGTTTCGAACACAATTTTTTAAGTTTAAAAATTTATTTTCTGTCCAACTAACGGCTCAATGACGAAATTTCAACTTTTTCCAAAATAAACTTTAAAATACTCAAAAGCTCATTGAAAGCTTGAAATTAATATGTCATTATTAATCGTTTGAAATCAAATTTTTATTCAATTCATTAAATTTAAGATAAAACATGAAATTTTCGATAAAAACTTTCTCAATCCACTGAAAGCTCAAAGAAAGCTTGAAGTTTCGAACTTAATTCTTTACGGTTTAAAATCTATATTCGATCCAGATATCGGTTCTTTCACGAAATTTTAAATTTTCCCCAAAAAACGTGCCTAGAAAATCTCGAAAGCTCATTGAAAGCAAGCATTCAGGCCGATAGCTGAATTTATCAAATTCGAATTTCAAATTTTGCTGAAAGAGCAAATAAGAACAATGAATGCCTTCATGATAATTTGCCTTCAATTCAATTCGATAAAAGCTTTCGTAGATTTTAAATTTCCACAGTGCTTTTTAACGAAAGTTTCCGATTTCATTTAAATTTAATTATTGGGAGAAAAATTGGATTATATATACTGACTAAAAAAATATTTTAATTTAAAGCTTTCGATGAGCTTTTGGAACTTTCTTAAAACGTTCTCAAAAAATCTCTAATTTCACTGATTTTAAATTATTAGGATGGAAAATATATTCCAAAGAATATAAGATCTTAAAAAACAAGACCATAGGCCAGATTTCGAGATTCTTTGGAACCACCTCTCTTTCCCCCTCATACCTCGGTGTAAAGTTGATTTTAAAAAATGAGTTTTCAGCCATTTCTTGAACTAATCTGATTTTTAATAAATTTTTCTGACTTCATTGGATTTTTCATAAGTTTGTCATATTTATCTTACTTTTCCCGTCGTTTTTGTGATTTTTCTTTGCTGCCTATCTTTTTTTCCCGACCTATTCTATACATAGAACAGTCAGTTTGTTAACTTTTGCTAATCTGAAAGCCTCTTAATACCTGACCTAATTGCAGCAATTATTTACATTCATGTTCTGATTGATTCCTGCAATTAGAGAGATCATATTTCCGATAAGGAACCGGAGTTTGGTGTGCTGCTTTACCTAACGGTCGGATAATTTTAATAAAATCCAACTAAAGGTCGGATATAGCAGACTATTAAGAATCTAAGAGAAGGTGTGGCAAAAATTCCTTTTGAAGCTTATTTAATATTCACACCGGTTTCTAGTCTAGACGTTCAATAATAGCTTTAAGGGATGTTTTTTAAGAATTTTTATTTTATGAAATTTACTAATCTAAAATTTCGCCTGCATAATTTGACCAAAATAAACCTAAATATAATAACTTTTTTAAATGTAACTCATTTAATTTTTGGTCCCACATTGCTGGTCGCAAACGTTCGGTAACCAGATAAGGCACATGAAGAAGATTGCGGGCAAAGACCGCCTGATTTTTAGTAATTAATTAACAATAAAATCTGATATCTGATAATCCCAGCGATTTTTTTATATTTCCTACAAGCTTTTTTCAGATTCAATCAATTAGACATAATCAATATTAATTTCAAAATATCTCAATATATAGGTAAGTTCATATTTCAGCCTTATAAATTAAGGACTGTCTGTACGAATATTTATTTATTAATAAAGAAATGAATAAAAGTAATACGAGAAATAACATTCAACTGTAACCCAATCTATAAAGACTTCTGCCGTACAATATAATTTATTACACGATGATATTGTAGGATGGTTTAATAAGTAAGTATCAATTATATAACTCCAAATTATATTAAAAGATATAATTAATAGAAAAAAGTGACCACCCCCCGAAATATAAGAAATTTTTTTCTTCCTTAAATTTTATTTTCATTAGAAATATCCAAATTTAAAAATAACCTTACTAATCAAAATTTCCCGGAATCAATCAATGGAACTCAGAATATATCCTATTATAAACAATAAATTGAAATTTATTATCTTTGTTCGAAACACCGAACGTGTCCTTTAAAATTGTATATTTTTCAAATAATTATTGTTACATGAATAAAACAACAATAAATCCATTCGGTTATATAACTAAATAATATTCATTGTTTTTAATCATAATTTCTCCTTGTATCGTTGTGAAGGCGAAGAGACTGGGAACGTGTCATATAATAAAAGCTTTTTTATGGATAAAAATAAAATTATTATAAAATCCAGAAATATAATTCGATATTTTATACAATACGAAAATATAATATTAGATATAATTAAGATTTAGGAATTTTATATTAGGAAAATGCGATTTTCTTTCTGAGAATTTTATAAATAAAAAATAAATCTGTCGGTCATGGAGATTAAAATAAATAAGAAAATTAATATACAAAAGGAAATTCGCAATAATTTTCCTTTCAAAATCAGAATTACCTTCCCTATCATCCCTCAAAAATATACAATTCAGATATCATCCTACTTTCTTTATTCAAATTTTCTAAATTTAATTTCATTTATTTTTATTGTAATCAATTTTCAATTGAAGAAGTATTCGGTTTCCCAAGAAAACATAAAGAAAAAGAAGAAGGAATTGTAGAAAGAAAAAGTGAAAATAAAAAGCTTTTATAAGAAACTTATATCCTTGAGTTCAATATCAATTGTTTTATGGTCTGAATATATATACAATCGATAGTCATATATTAACTAAATAATTTAATTTGGAAGTTATCCTTCAACCAAGTTAATTCGACTCGGTAATTTAGACGAGGTTAAAAGTATTTAATTTGGGTAAATAAATCATTGAATAATAAATGAAATTAATTAATATTCGTCGAAGCCGCAAGTTTTATTTTTTGGCCACGTTTTCGAAAAATATTAATTTCTATAAAAAATAAAGCAAAAAAAACAAAAAAACAAATTTTCAAAATAAACAATTGTTTGAACAATCCAATTTGTAGATGTCAATCAATCAACTAACAACTTCCTCGAATTTATATGATTTTCTTTAATAAAAAATAAGAATCAAATTGGGTAGAGGATTCATTTAAAAAAAAAGTTCTATAATTTTTTTAGATAAAAAGCCTGAAAAGCTCTGGGTTAGTTAATTAGAAATAATTTGTCGTTATTAGATTCGAACATTTTTGATACAATTTTTCCTACAATACAAATTCTTAGATAAATCTTGATGGAAATTATTGAATTATTTACAATTCGATTTTGGACGGAATTTTAAAAATAGATCCAAAAAAAGGTCCCCCTGACCTTATAGTCTTGATAGATTACCCAAGTCATCCCCCATTTGAATCCATTTTTTAAATTTCAAATTTTAAGTTTTCCGAAAAATTATAAGTGTTTTCCTGAAGTCGTTTCTCGATTGAACCTTTCTATCGACGTCTATAAAATCAGGGGGTTAATTATTAAAAAGAAATTTGTTTTACTATTTCCTAACTATACTCGTAGATTTAATTTTATATAATTCGATTTCCTGATTCCTCATTCGATTTTCTGATAATTTAGGCTTCTCACGAAATTGCCAGAAAAATTCTATAAAATTCGTTGCGCCGATTTCTTATAAAAAAAATGTTTCAATTTAAGACAAAAAGTTAATTTCAATGAATTGAGTTTTCGAAAAAAATTTTTAATCAAAATCTCTTCGTAAATTAAAAATAATTTGGTGGCATTAGATTAAAAAATTTCAGGAATTTTTTTCTTCTTAGAAATTGAATGATAAATATTGGATAAAAATCGATCGATTTTTTCCAAAAAAAAGAAAAAAGTTATTTTTATTTCTTTCAAAAATTTGTCCCGATTTTTTAAGAAATGTATTGACCATATCTCGACTTTTCCAAATTTGTTCAGATTGTTCACGATTTGTTTGATTTGCTGCTTGTCGAGTTTCGCCGACCTTTTCCAACTGAAATATGTTTCTCTGACTTTTAATACATTTTTCTTATTTTCTACCAATTTGCGGGAGTTTAACAAATTTTCCCAACTTTTCCCCTGATTTTGACCGACTTTCAACTAGAGTTTATTAACTAAAGTTTTTTGGCTTATTTTTCACTTAATTTTCCAGACTTTTCCGACATTTTCCGATTTTTACCCACCTCATTTGCTCTAGACGAATTTTTAATTTTTTTGTAAAAAAAAAAATTCCCTGAAAAATACATAAAAGCGTCTGACCCTTATGCATTTGCGGGTCAAGCGTTTAATATCAATATCAATTTCTCGGAAAAATAAAAGTGATAAAGAAAATCTTAACTTTATGTAGCGTTTAAATGTACAATTAAAAATATTTTATAATATATTCTATTATTATTATATTATATTTTATATTATAATATAATCGAATTCTAAAGAATTCAGCAGCCAATTTAATTGTTAACAATTAATAATAGAAATTAGTTATTTATCATTTTATTAATATTTATTATTGATATTAAAACTATAAATCAGAAAAATAATTCCTTGGACAGTTTAGGAAATAATTTCCTGAAATCAAGAATTTACTTCGGGATTTTGTTATAAATATTTTCTCAATTTCGGCAATTTTGATTTAATAAAATAAAGGAATTAATAATTACGAGCTTTAATGAATTATTTCTTATAGTCAATCAACTCTTTTCTAGGCCTCTATGGAAAATTTCAGGCTCCTAGGTGCAAAAAAATCAGTCAAATGTCCATGTTTGTTGCCAAAAATCGAAAATTTGAAAAGTGAGCTTTTCATCAACTAAAATCATAAATTTGGCTCAGATTTACTATTTAAAAATTATTTTTAGGCAATTAAGGTAATTCATTTATGATAATTATGATAGGTATCAGTATTAAAATTCCCATTTCCGGCACCAAATTCTTAATTAAATATCTCAAAAACTTCTTAAGTAAGAAGTAATAAAATGTATATGGATCGAATAGTACATCCTTCAAGAGTATCTAAGTTCCAAATTTCATGACTCTCGATGCGGAAATGCCTGACTTCCTAATAGCTATTGAAAACCTATTCATATTATGCTCGAATAACTGCAAATAAAAATTAATTTCTCAAAATATTCGCAAGAAAGGGTTATGTCCAACATATTGCCAATCATACTGGGTTTATATCAGCATTTGAGGTATGCATATGCAAAATTACAGGCTCCTAGGTGCATTTTTGAAAAATGGCCCATAAAAAGTTTTTCCCAAAAATCGAAAATTTGAGAAGTTATTTTATCAAGTTGGCCGATCCGGATCATTATATCAAAAAAGTAGGAATGCGCGAGTTTAAGTTCTATTCCTCTTAGGTTAGTAGAAATCCAAATTCAATGCGTTCAAATAATAAAATAATTCGGAAATTCTAGGACTTTAAAATTGTCAAATTTTAGGACTAAGAAATTTTGTATTAATTTCCACCAAATTGTGGGTATGGTTACTGAGAAAAGGATCAGAATTTCAAGAGTTTTTATGAGAAATATAGAATTAAAATTATCAGGCCATTAATATGATATAAGTATCTTAAGGAACCCTGTCCAAATCTAGTGGAAGGTTTCATTTTTATGTTATTTCTTAGGCTCATTTTATTAGTCCTTGGTACCTACAAAAAAGATAATCTCCAGATAGAACCCAAATTAATATTTATATTCTAATATATATCGAGAGGGTGCAATATTTATTTTGAAACCTAACATCTACACCAAATAGTTTCGAGCTTCAATGGCTTCGTTATATAATGAAGTCCTATCGATCGAAGTCCTATCTACTACCAGATATTTCCTAAAAATCCACAAATTTCAAGCAGCTTGAATTATTAATTCAAATAATTTCACTGGCTAGCATATCCAGCATCTGTAACACAATCGCTTTGAAATCAAACCTAAATGAAATGAAAGTCTGAGAAGTCACCCTCTATGTTATGTAATCACGGTGATCAAATATCTAATCATTAAACTCCGCTATATAATCAACAAGAATATTGAAATTGGATTCCTCTCTTACATAACGAAACGTGTATTTCCCATTTATTATGAAAAAGTATCAATGTCATATCCAAAAACCGTATGGTAGAGATTGCTTGAAGAAGAATTCTAATTATTTTTTATAAAATATAAGCTTTTAAAATATACATGCCAAAAAAAGCACACCCCTTATGTAATAAAATAATTTTTCATAATCATTACCAATATTCATTAAAAAACAGAATTCGCAGAGATGTTGAGATGACGAAACGATGGTTATACGATCAGCTTTTAATAAGACAATAATTTTTTGTATATTTATTTTATTTTATTTTCTTAATTTAATTTCAAATAAAGCTTTTAATAAAATCGGTTTTTTTTTTGTTACTTCGCTTCGTTGATTTCATAATCGCGCGCAAATTATAATTTCGATAGCGTCCTTATTAAACGTGTCGATTCCGCTGATTAAATAACAGGTCCTGTTACGAGAATTTGGTTACGAAACGAATATTGCGTTGTTTCACAAATATCGAATCCTTGATCGTTCCCACCAGATATGGAACAGGAAAATGTTCCCTCTGTTTTTATAATATTTATAATATTTATATATACACAATCTTTTCTACTTAGAATTTTATCATTCGGCGCGCCCTTTTTTCGGTATTAAAATACCAAACATTTATGTAATAATTTTCAAGAATGTTTTGTAATAAAAGCGAAGAAAAAAATAATATGAAAATTACGAACGACAATAACACGGCAGCAAAAATCGAGTTACCAGACTTGGTAATTATATGACCTTTTAATTGGTTTTTGAATTTATATACTGAAAAAAAAAATTTTTTTTGTTGCGTAAACACTGTTACACACACGTTTTCAGTTTTTGAAGTTTTATTATTTATTCATAAATATAAATATTCTTTTAAAAGATTATATTTGTTATTTGGAACGTATATCTCTTCCATAAAACGTTTTATATATAATAAAACACCAACAAAATAAATTAATTCTAATTAACTTTGTGTATTATTACATATACAAAGCATATATATATAGATATTTAGAAAATACTAACATGTAATTGAATATATAGGGTGTTTACACCCCTTTAGAAAATTCTTGTTACACAACAGCGATATTTTTCTTTGAAAAAAAATTTTATTACAGAATATTACCAAACATACTTATCGCAACCGTATATGTTTAATGGCACCTTTTCCTTAAAATTTAATTTAAAATTTGATTACTTCTTAAATAATTATTTTTTTCTGTTAAATAACATTTTTATACTTTATCTTTCAAAATATCCGATTAAGAAAAAAAAAGTCTATTGAAAGAAACCAAACTTATTCAATCCCGGTCGCGTACTAATATCGAATTGTGAACAGAATGGTCATCAATGTTCATTATGAAGTCTCTGATACTTTGGAACGACCATTTTCGTTGTGTGAGACCACAAAAATAATAAAATACGTAAAAAAATACTATGCACACCAATTAATTTCAATTCATTCACAAACACTTACTCCTTACAATTTTATTACAAATTCATTCAAAAAAATCGATCGTTTCTATACCAACTAAATACATAGGAACGAACATTCGTTCTCTGAATCGGTTCAAAATAAACTTCTAAATAATTTTGTCAAATCGGGTATTGAAGTTCAGAGAAACGCTCTGAGGGATCCATTTTTTCCGTTCGAAATAAATCGGAGGAATCTTGTAATAATTTCAGTCAAAACCTTTACCGAGAAATATTCTTTCAATTCGTATTTAATTAAATATTCGTTAAATTCTTGGTTTCTTTAAATGTTTTAATCCAGAAACTAGGGAAATATTCACACCCAACAATAGTTACCAAATCCTGCGGGAGATTGTGATAAGAAACTGGTTAAAACATCAATATATTTAACAGTGTAATTCTCTTTAAATTAAATTAAATTAAAAGTCACGTAACTTTTAGTAACGCATACAACAATAATTCAACATAGTATTAGTTTCCTATATAAAATTGGAGATACATTATTATTACGGCAAACAAAGTTTATTTATTTTCATTTTTTTTTTTCTCACAAATTTTTCCTGTTTTTAGATAATGATTCATAGGATATTTTGTTGAATTATTATTTATTACAAAGAAATTAGTCTAATTGCATGTCTGGTCTCGTCTGTTAATTGTTATGTACCCGTCAATGATCCAGTTGAACCATTGGTTCATTTTAAAATGGATCGTTAAATGAGTCAATGATTCAATTTTCTAGCAAATCATCACTTATCGGGTGATAAGTTTTCAATATTTCGATATAGATCTACATAACATGTTTATCATATTCTCAATGAAATAAAAATTCTTGTTTTATAATCATTGTTCGATTATGTGATTATACTAGAAATATCAACCGAGACTTATTTCGTATATAACACATAATACGCAAGCGATTTTTATTGTCGATTATGAATATGAATTGAGAGAGGAAAATTTTGTATCTATGTGTGAATTGGGTAATTGGTGGGGGATATCCATTGAGAGATGCGAGAAAATTGAGAAGATTATCAGAAAAAAAATTTTTGTTTACGTTTATCACAACAACATATATATACATCGGTGTTTTATAACATACAGGGTCGTTAAGAATGAAATTGATTTTCCTTTTTATTGCGAATAATCGTTCCCTTTAAATTTTAAGCTTTCTACAGTAGCGGCTCGGTAAAGAAAATCGACGTCTCGACTCAATTCGGAGTACCCTGTTCTATATTCCTATATAAAAAATGTAATATTCGAAAGATGAAATATAATTATTGGAGGAAGATTTACGTCAATTAATATATAACTCAAAAAAAAATTATATATAACCATAACCAAACTATCTGGGTATTAGGTCAATATAATGATAGCTACTTCTATTCCTACTTAAATAATATACATTTAAGTTGATAATTCGGGTTAACAAACCCTGTAAATCGGTTAATAACATCTTGGAAGACGTTGATGATCAACAACGAAAAAGAAAACGATATTTTTATAAGAAATTATTAAGAAAAATAATTGTAATATGTTAACCGGCTTGCCATACGCGTGGCGTGATAAAAGTCATGAATTTTCTTTTCAGATTTTTTTGATTAATGACTGTTATTCATTTTCCAACCAAAAAAATTAAATGTAACGGTTTAATTAACTGGTACCGATAATGAATAATGAGTCTCAAATAATATTTCGCACCTCCTTATATTAAAAAAAATTTTTTTTTATCAGGTCGGTTATAAAACAAATTATGAAAAAAAATAATATTGAAACAAAGAAATATTTATTATTAAAAGGATGATTAATTGCATTTTGGTTGTGTTTGCCCACAACCACAAGTCGTTTCAAGTTCAAATAATTTTTTTTATTAAATTGTTTTTCTTTGTTATATCTGCCAAGTCGGGGAAGAAAGGTTAATAATCTCATAGAACATTCGCGATAATGAAAGTTTACATTATCAATAATTTTTTTGTTAATGAAATTATTGTTTTTACCCCAACAAACTAATATTATCTTTGGAGGATAATCAGTAGTTTCTTTAACGAGAAAAGTATTTACTAAAATCAAGTAAAATTAGCTTAAAATCTAGAAAATAATGGGCTCCAAAATTTCCGTATAGGAGTCATAGAGACCATAATTGACTATATATATGCAAATTAAAGCTCAACTTATCTCAATATTGTATATAGATAGATCAACAATTTATTCCGATCTCATAACTGGCTCAAATAATTTATGATCCCCAAAGGCTGAAACTACTTTTCGGTTTAGCTCATAGCTATTCAGAAAAAAGTTTCAGACAATTTGAATTAATATTAGGATTATACTTTTCATTTTTAAGAAATGATTAAATAAAGCTTTTAATTTATAAAAATATATATACGTACAGTGGCGTGCACTCTAATGTGCGCAGAAGGCGCAGAGCACACCTGAAATGCAAATTGCTAATTATTTTATTTAATAAATTTGAACCATTTTAATACCAAACTTTCTACAACTTTTTTAAAATAAAAATTTTGTTAAGAAAAATTTGCAAAATTTGGCTGAATTTTTTTTCCCCGGATAGCCGATGGAGCTAAATGATCTGAATAATTTATGGGTTCGGAGTTAAAAAAAATTGTTCAACCGAAATACGAGCTTTTCTACGGAAACTTGCTGCTGTGCTAATAGTTCTTGACGACCCAGTCAATAATTTCAGAGGGATTAGAGACAAGGGTTTTTGAGACGCCCTAAAATTTTTAGAAA